>JAOWBW010000981.1:0-102207 GCA_026119855.1 Campanula takesimana
TCTTCGGCTTTCATGCTATTATGAAGATGGTGATTTGGTGATTATTGAAGCTGCGCAGCGATCCTTTATTTGATGTTCCGGTTTGGAAAACCTTGGCTATATCCTTTGTTATGTGTTTATTTCCGCTGCTATCTGTTAAGTGATAAATGCTATGTGCTATGTGATATTTATTATGCTTATTGTATATTGCATCATAGCATGTCATGTAGTTGCATTAGTAACTTATTGAGATTATCTCACCCCCTTTTCTTTTATCTTTGTTTTTCCTTACCCCCCCCCCCCCACCAGGTGCTAAGGATTAGTCCTCGCTGATCACGAGAAAGAGGACGTCGAGTGTGGATACATTCTTTTGGGGAAGGTTGTTATAGGTTGGTTTACATTATGTAAATGTGTAACCATTTGGGGATAGTTGTACCAAACAAAGACGTCCACTAAGAATTGTATATTTGTATTTTTGTTGGGCATAAACTTGTGGAAGTTTATGATAGTTGTAATTGATTTTTTCAAACTTGGTTTTGTAAAACTTTGGGATCACTACCTTTTGTATCAAAATGAAATTTTTAACTTCGGTATTTCACAGTTTTGGTTTTAAGTCGACGTCCAGATCGCGGTCTCGGGCCCGCGGGTCCGGGTCGCGACATGTACGGCTCTTATCCATACTGCCTTGCATTTTTTCACTCATTTTAATTACCCGCCCTGTGTGTGTGACCCAATAGGATTATACTAAGTTAACAACGAGTCTGAACCATTCAGAACCCGTAAGTCATAAGCGGATTCTAGTAAGCCATTACGACTACCCAATTAGCATAACTTTGAAATCCCATAGTTTCCTAAATAGAACATAACACAATATATTTGCTACACGATGTCTATTGAACATAAGATATGGTCAATGGTCAACTTACTTTGTTCAATTCTTTCTCGGTCCCGAATGCATTGATAATACAAATGACATTGATCTAATCAATTCATTTGAGCATGACCATCCATTTCATCAATATCACTCATCGAGTGGCCAAAGCTTGATATCTCTCTTGACGAGGAACAAATCCCTTCTTGGCTTATTACTCTTCCCTACATGATTCCGATTATGCCAATTATATCCTTTATAGCTACCCGATTAAGGGTAACGTTTGAATATGTCAAACGTAATGTTCTCCATGTGGAAGACTGTAATAACTTCAGGTCTAAAGATTCAAGTGATATAACTATATGAGAATTTAATTATGACATTTGACCATGACATAAATCTCATTGGGGTCAGTAAGTATTTGTTTTCCAGCAAATACCCATAAGTCTAATTGTATCGCATACACATAATCATCATATGACTATCTATTAAACTTATAGTAGTAATTAATCATAATTACTAGGGATGGAGATTATTATAATAAACATGCAAAAGATATAATAATCAAACATTCAATATACTTATTAAAGTATAAAGCAAATGATAACATTAATCGTTCAAATAACGTGCCTAGGGCATACACACCAACAAGAACCACAATTGTGTGAGAAGCGTGAGAACCAAGCATAACCATTATATTAGAATCAAAATCAAGGGTCCAGATTATAGATACATTTGATACACTTGAAAACAATAGCTAAATAAGTATTGTATCCAACTGTTGCACTTGGATACAATGTCAGTGTTGGTGCCCTAGGCACGTTTGTAAAACGTTGTATGTTTTGATTATTATTGTTGTTCATGTTTATTTATAATAATCTCCGTTCTTAGTACTTGTTTGGTACTAGTATAAAGGCTAAATGATCCTGGGATGATCATGTTAGATTTATGGTACTTGTTTTAGTACTGGACATGACCCGCTTTATGAGATTTATGTCATGGTCAATGTCATACTATATCTCATATTAGTTGTGTCTTTGAATAATTAGACATGAGTTATTATGGTCTTCCACTTGATGAACATTATGTTTGACATATTCAAACGCTACTTTAATGGGGTAGTTATAAAGGCTATGATTGGCATAATCGGATTCACGTAGGGAAGAATAATAAGCTAAGTGGATTTGTCCCTCTTCGGAGAGATGTCAAGCTTGGGCCTCTCATAGGAATGATGTTGATGAAAATGTTCGGCCGAACTCAAATGAATTGATTGGATCAATGTCATTTGGATTATCAACATATTCGGAATCGTAAAGCTTGAACAATACAAAGTTGACTTGTTGACCATGACTTGTGTTCAATGACATCGTGGACAAAGGGATTATGACATGTTCTAAAATGAATATGAACTTGTACCTAGTTACACTATTTGGGTAGGTATGACGGTTTGCTAGAATCTAATCATATCTTATGGGTTCATGTTTGGACCCATTGTCAACATAGTGTAATCCTAGAGGGTCACACACGAATAAAACGAATCCTACAAGACTGGATTGGAATTATGGAAAAATGAGTTTTCTGGACTGGCACGTCCGTGCTTGTTATACCGCACGACCGTGCTAGGCACTGTCGTGCCGATTATAAAGCATGACCGTGCCAATAATCGGCAAAAGGAAGGCAGGCTCGACCCTACTGGCACGACCGTGCCAGTTATAGGGCACGACAGTGCCAGATCTGCTGTGACAGAAAAAACATTGCCTTAATTGGGTGATGGGATTTAGGTATCCTAGGTCTTTAAGGGTTAAGGACTAGGACCTATATAAACATCTTTTCACCAGCCATTAAGAATATGATTCCTAGCCTCTTAGAGAGACATTATTCTTGATCAAAGGTTTAGAATCCAAGATTAAGAAATTCATAATTCCATATAGTTCTTACAATTATGAAAGTGTGCTTCATAATTTGGTCTAGCAACCAAGATCAAGTGTTCTTGATATTCGTTCGTGGTGTGGATACCGCAAGAAGGTGAAACTTATCATCTTCAAAGTTCGTGTTCAAGCTTTGTGTTCGTGATCAAGTTTTCAAGCCTTCACCGAATTCAAGGTTGCAAAATTCAAAGTCATCAAGGGTTAGTATTCTAGTATTCATTATGTATTTGATATAATCATATGAACGGATCTAAGGGCTTTGGGTTTCATAAAAATTTAAATGCTTAATTCTGTTGCGCATGTTACTAGGAAACCCAACAAACAGTAGCTTAAATGAATAATGTATCCAAGTGTATTTTGAAAATTAGTTACTGTATCCAAGTGTATTAAAAGTATCTATAATCTGGACCCTTGATTTTGTATTTAATCAAACGGTTATGCTTGGTTCTCACGGTTCTCATTGGAGCACGACCATATATATATATATAGAGAGAGAGAGAGAGAGAGATAGAGAGCGCATTTCAAGTGCGGACCAATGCGTACGGATTAGGGATAAAAACACAACGCAGAGGAAAGAAAATGCACCATGATTTTTCTCTCTCTCGTACAGCGCAAACTTCTTCCTTTTTGAAATCTCTTCAATCTCCTCCTCTGCTCCCCTCTTCTTTGTTCCGTTGGGATAGATCATCCTCATCCTTCAACGTCTCTCTCTTCGATTTATTTTCAGACCGTCAATCAATATTAAATATTTTTCTTCATTTATTTTATGCTCATAGTAGAAATCCTCCAAATCCCAGAAACTAATTGGTCCGAATTTGCTTTTGTTGTTTGTAAACCATCCAATTTTGTTCCATGGTTTTCAAGAATCTGTTTAATTCCAGGCAAGCATAGGAGAAGCTATGGATTTTCTTGAAGTTTTAATATGGACTATTGCATCGGGTCTCCAGTAGGTAGTATTTGTATTGGACTCAAAGATCCTCTTTGATGCAATCGGTTCAGTGATTCAGTGAGACGGACCTTTCAGAGTTAGGGAGCCTCGTGAGGGTATGCAGAAATTTTTTGGGCAAATTGCAACTTGGTTACCCATGTTTTGTCAATAGTTATAATTTGGTTCCCAACAGTGTAAATGTTGCAACCTCATAGCCATGTTTGTCATTTTGTTGCAAGTTAATATAAATCTCATTAAAAATGTAACTCCCGTTAAAAACTTAACACATGTGCCTCGCACATGATTTAAGAGGGGCAAAATAGACATTTTCCATAGCAAATGATTGATAAACATCAATTTTGGGATACTTGCACCCAAGGTTCTAAAAAATGCTAGGCGGTCGCTAGGCGCCGGGCCTAGGCGAGGCCTATGCGGGGTCGAGAATTCAGAAATAACTAAAATATCTTAGATGGGACTTACGCGTTTCATGAACGTCTAGCGCCTAGGTGGCCTAGACGGGGGTCTTTTAGAACACTGCTTGCACCTACTCTTCTCTTCTTCTTCTAAAACGCCGACCACCACTATGCCCCTAAAGTCGATTTACACTCACTGGAGTCTCTGCAATGATCCCAACATCGGCGGCCTCTTCATCGGTTGTCCACTTTAGTTGCGGGCCAAGCGCCAACGACCACTCAATTACCGATTGCTGCACTCTGACTCCAACTATCGTTCCGAAATTGGCGTTCTTGCTCCTGTTATCCACTCCAGAGCCAACAAAATTAGATTGCCCCTTCTTAGTTATGTCCCACAACAAGCTGCAAACCCACACTCCTCCGGATCCTTGCTGCAGCAGGTCGATTAACCTAACTCCAACCTATCACGAGGGATGCCCCATTCTTATCTTTTTCTCCAATGCTTGTTCATCTGGGACGCAATTCAAAGTGCCATTTTTGCTGGGGATACCTATAATTGCTATATAAAATCCCAATGGTATTAAGATGGGATGAGCGGTAATTGCCTTTGTTTGAGTTCGTTCCTCTTTTCTTAAATTTTGCAGTGGGGACATTGATTAGTCCATGTTTGGGATGGAGCCCCTTTATGTGCTATAACAACACAATTTAGATCCAGATTTGAGCTTTATTTGAATATTTATTTCCACCATGGTCTGCGTAGTGTGTAAGGGATGAGGAGGAGGAAAGCACTACACTAGTCGACATGGAGAAAGTGGGGTTTTTATATAGGGGAAACGATGAACGACGTTTACGTTTTTTTCAATCCCGGTTCTTCAATTTCTCACTCTAGATTAATTCAAAAAAAAAACCCAGATATTTCAATTTATTAAACACATTTGCTATTCTGATGGAAAATGTCCATTTTGCCCCTCTAAAATCATGTGCGATGCACATGTGTTAAGTTTTTAACGAGAGTTATGTTTTTAATGGAATTTATATTAACTTGCAACAAAATGACAAACATGGCTATGTGGTTGAAACTTTTACACTGTTGGGAACCCAATTACAAATATTGGCAAAACATGGGTAACAAAGTTGCAATTTGCCCAAATTTTTTAGCAGAAGAAGACGGAGAAGAGAAAGAGGTTGAAGAAGAATTTACTCGAGCGATGAGGATGATGACGTAGTTCCAGAGGAAGAGCGGTGTATTTGAGAGAGCAGCGTATTTTTATTTTTTATTTTTTTATTTTTATATCAAAGTCCGTACGAACTTGTCCGCATAGGAAACATATATATATATAGGGTCGCGCTCCTGTGAGAACCATTTTATATGAGAACCAATCATAACCATTAGTTTAGAAAAAAAAATCAAGGGTCCAGATGTTAGATACATTGGATACACTTGGATACATTAGTTAATTTTCGAAAAACAATTGGATACATTAGTTTTTACCATAGTGTATCCAAGTGCAACACTTAGATACAATACTTATTAACCTATTGTATCCAAATGTAATATCGATTTTTTTGTAATGTATCTAAGTGTATCAAGTGTATCTAACATATGGACCCTTGAAAATTTTTTTCTAATCTAATGGTTATGATTGGTTCTCACGGTTCTCACGGTTCTCACGATACTTAGGTCCTCATTTGAGAACCTACCTATATATATATATATATATATGGGAGTTGCTAAGATACCCCCTTCAAGGGTATCCTAACAAGTGGCCCCTTTTTACTTAACTAAATTGTCCTTCTAAAATAGAGAAAACCCAATTTACCAAAAGGGTGTTATAGTAATTCCAATATCAAATCTATGCAACCCAGAATAGTGCCAGTTTCCAAACCTGTTTTTGTTTCATCAACCACTTTCAATTTCTTGATCTCATCCATCAAAACCAACTTAATGAAGCTTGAACCATGAGACAATGATAGTTCAAGTAAAAAGGAAACATTAAGTAATGGAGGGAAAATATAGTCATTCTGCAATTTTCCTCTCATGACCCGAACTCCAAATGTGGATCACGTTTTAAAATTTTCAAACATCAATGTAGAAGATCCTTCTAAAGAAGATCCTCTATTGTTTACAATCGATCAATTGCTCGGTAAATTTGTCTATGCCACTGTCTCGGCCGCCAAAGGTTATTGTTTGTGATCGACTGATTCTTCTATCTCCAAGAAATTGCCCTTTTAATTTCAAGATCCTTTCAATTGAATGTTGGAGTAAAAGAGATTGCAGGAGCCAATGTCAATTCAATTTCCAGATCTCATGAAAAAACAACATCCTTTTCATCCACAAAAACTCTCGTGTGACTAGATGTGGGCTAGATTGAGACCTAATGTTGAATCTAAAAAATATTCTTTATCTATTTAACGGGGTACAAGAAGTACGGAGTGCAAGGAGAGAGTACCGGCGGAAGAGGAAGTCATACCAGTGGACTGTGGAATCACGGCGGCCATGGCAGAAAGCAACTGATGGTGAAAAAGAGTAGTCGATTTTGAGGAGGATTGAAGTTAAGTGACGGTGGGGCCTATTTGATTTGATGATACAATTTACCCTCTATTATGGAGTAAACTGCTTTTCTGCCCCTCGTACTATGGCCCCAACATCAATTTGACACTCGTACTATTGAAACAACAAATGTATGATGCGTACTATAGTTTTATTAGCAAAATTAACCAATTTACTATTCAGTTGTTAAATTTTTGTAACGAACATTATTTTTTTAACGGGCATTAATTTATTTTAACAAAGATTAATAACTTAACAGAAATTTTTTAGGGAAAAATTGAAAACTCATCTTAACAAAACTAACTTTTGTTATCTCCATCATCTTCCCAAACCCAACATCCACCCCCACCCTTTCCCAGCCCAACACCGCCACTACGCCCCATCACCATTTTCAATTCGCCATTCACCCAACACAACAAATACAGCAACAACAAAACTGTACGAAGAGGCAAAATCCAAATTTTGGAATTTTCAGATTTGGGAAGAAACATAAAATCAACGCCCACTCTTAGTTCATATAAAATCAAGCTTTGATTGGTCCAAAAAACTGATCTTTCAATTCAACTCCCATGATACTGATATTTCAATTCCATTCAATTCAAAAAAGCCAAACTGATTCTCCACCCCATCCTAAATTTCTTCTCTCTCCTTGTCAATGAGCGCACAAATGTGCTAGTCCTTAAAGCTCCACAGAGATCACTTAACCGATTCTAAAATCAACGCCCAAAATTCTCAAATCTGAAGTCAAATTTTCAAACATTCAATTAGGTTTACGACGTTGCCATATCCACCACTACTTCCAATGCCATTTCCAATCGAGCCACATTTTTCCTCTTTGACTTATAAGCAGTAGCACGAATTGATTTTGAGGGGCAAATTCACACCAAAAATGGGCAATTATGCCTAATAAAAGGACCCACAATTCACACCATGAACTACCTTGGTCGCACCTAGGAGACCGCGTCGGTGTCGGTCGACGCTAATACCTGTTTCTTCGCCGCTGCTTGTCAGCTTGGGTTTGTGTTTTGAGTTTAAGTTTTGGGGGGAGTGACTGGATCTAGATCTGAGGACGGGGGAGGTGGCCGGAGTAGGGGGAGATGGTCGCGGGATTAGGGGCGGAAAGAGGTGGCCGATGGAGGGGGAGGTTGCCGGAGGAGAGGGATCGGAGGGGTCGCCGGAGGAGGGGGATCGGAGGGATCGCCGGAGGAGGGGGATCGGAGGGGTCTCCGGAGGTGGGCGATCGGAGGGGTCGCCGGAGGAGTGGAGGTAGAGAGAGAAACAAGAGACAGAGAGAGAGAGAGGGAGTGTGTGTTTCTGTTGGTGCGTATAGAGTGGAGGGGGGGTTTAAATAATTTTGGTTCATTTAATCTGTATTGGGGTTGATTTGAAATTTTTGATTGTAATATCTGTTAAATTATTAACATCTGTTAAAATAAATTAACGTTCGTTAGAAAAAAATAACGTGTGTTAGAAAAAGTTAACGACTGAATAGTAAATTGGTTAATTTTGTATATAAAACAATAGTACGCATCATACATTTAGTGTTTCAATAGTACTAGTGTTAAATTGATGTTGGGGCCATAGTACGAGGGGCAAAAAAGCAGTTTACTCCTCTATTATGTGTTCGTTTAAGATAGAAATGAAGGGTATTTGTGTCATGTATAAAGGGGCCACTTGTTAAGATACCCTTAAAGGTATCCTAGCAACTCCCTATATATATATATATATATGTATATATATATATATATATATATATATGTGTGTGTGTGTGTGTGTGTGTGTGTGTGTGTGTAGTGGCGGAGGAAAAAAACAATAAAAAGATACAGTAATATTTTCATTAAGTAAAATGAGGCTAAATAAATTGTAGAACAGTTTTCTCTTCATACAAATGTTTTTTTTTATCAAATAATAGCTTTTTAAATGATTATCTACCAAAGTAACACCTAATTGAAAGTATGTACCAAAATGACATTCTGTGGTGAAAACGGAAGTGCTAGTACCACTTTTAGAGTGAAAACGCAGTGCCAGTCACGTTTTTAAGACGGCCCTTTTCCCCCTTAATCCCCGATAATGGTTAATTTTATTAATAAGATTAGGGTTTTGAAAAGTCAAAAAACGGTAAAGCTAATGCCAACTTTGGTTAGGGTTAAATAAAATCCAAAAAACGGCAGTCACAATAGCGTTTTTGTTTAGGGTTAAAACCCAGAAAACGGCATTGGCAATGACGTTATCATCCTCCCCCTACACCACGTTTATCCCCCAACACCACGCGTTTTCTTTCTCACCCCTTTTCATTATTTTGATCTCTTCTACATTTCATACTCATTTCATAGTTTATGTTTTAAAAAACTGCTAGAACTCTCTACGATATTTGGTGAATAAGAAGAATCAAAGCATTTAAGGTACATTTTAATCTTTCTTATATGTTTTAATTTGTATAATGTGAATTTAAATTAGAGTTATTTGTTGGTCTTTTTGTATATGCATTAATAATAAATTAGGATTTTTACTGTCGAATTTATTTGTTTGGGAGTAAATATGAGTAGAGTTCCACTTATTTTCATGTGCTACTGGGGAGGACATGATGAACACCCTTTTGAAGGTAGTCATTTTAAACACCCGTTTTCTGATTTCTGTCAGACGCGTAGAACTAAACCCTAACAGCTTAATTGAACCCCAAATAAACCCTAACCTTAATCCCTCATCTTAATTTAACCCAAACTTAAAAACAGCACCGGTGGTGCCGTTTGTACCTTGAAGTCGTTATTACCATTGCCGTTTTCACCACAAAGTATCATTCTGGTACATACTTTGAAGTGGGTGTTACTTTAGTACATACCCATTTAAAAGGTTATTATTTGGGGGAAAAATCCATACAAATTGGATAAATTGTGATACATTGCATTCAAATCCCTAAACTCTTACAATATTTTCATTAATAAAAAAAAACAAAAGGGGGGGGGGGGGTGAATTGCTCGCATCTAGCATTATACTCCCTCCATAAACTAGATTTATACTTTCTTTTTTTATACTCCCTCCATCCCACCTCACTTTGGACCTAAGAGGTGGACACAATAACTAAGGAAAAATAATAAAATAAGCAAAATATGTGGTAGAAAATGAAGAGAGAGAATGAGTGGGGTTGATTGTCGCGCCCCAGACCCATGGTCCTACTTGGCCCCACGCTCGGGACACGATTGGAAGACATCATAAAACACTTTTGGAAATTTTTCGAAATATACTTTCATAAAGTTTAACAAAATCAACACTTGAAGTTCAAAGACTTCCATTTAACTTTCAAAAAAACTTTACAAACCACTTTCACAAACGAAAGTACTTAGCCCGAAGGCTTACAAACTTTTATACAAATGTACATACACCAACATTATCCAAAATATAAGTGCTACAAGATGATGAAGTCACGGAAACTCTACCCAAAAGGTTATACATCTATGTAATGTAGCCTTTACAAAACAAATCCCAAATCTTACCCCTTCAACGTCCTCCCGTGCCAAGTGTCCTATCCCCTGGACTCGCCTTTATCTAAGGAAAACAAATAAACAAGGAACGGGGTGAGAATAAATCTCAGTAAGCTACTAAGAATGCAACTACGTTTCATGCTAAAATGATATTCATAAAGAACAGTATCATAGCAATCACATAGCATATAATATGAGTGGCAAAGCTAACTCATCAAACAACACCAAATGTGGAAATAAACACTCATAAGTGGATACCAAGCCAAGGTTTACCGAAAGAACATAACCGTCTGAGAATACCATCTGAGAAAACCAGTTGAGTAGCATAAATAGCTGAAGTCGGGATCCCAAAAAACCATAACCATAAGAACCAAAGTAACAACGGGGGGAATATGACACAAAGTCATAACCCAAGGCTCACGCAAGGGATCTAATTCATCCCATCCAAGGCCAATCTGGACTGGGGAAAAAAGGTACCAGTGGAAGACCTTATTGTGAACTTGGCTCATGTGCCACAATAATCCCTTCCACTGCCTGACTCGATAACACAAAACCAGCTGGACTTTCAAAAAAAGCACTGTAATGAATACTTGCTTAAACAACAACCGGGGGAAATGATTCCAAAGTAGGGAACCAAGCCAAACATATCACAAAATGCATATGAAAGAAGCACTCATAAAGAGTTCACAACCATCAAGAAATAAGTCACAACATATTCTTGCACACACTTGAACACGATCCTCAACAACCATGACAACATCCCAAAACACTTATCCAATTGCTTTAGACCATCACTTAAAGTTTTGACAATTACTAACCTCTTATACTTAACTTGGAACAACTCAGATCTTTTCAGCAACCTGGTGTTGGGTTTTGAGCAAACATGCACAGCGGAATAAACCCAAAAGCCTAGATCCAATCACGATGATTAAATTAATATGGAGATGAATTTAGAACACTAACCGTGACGGAGCTTTAAAATTCTGAGATCTTCAATCTTTGTTCTTCGCGCTTCTTCGAATCACGAACGTAGGAACGACCGCAAAACTTGGATCACGAACTTTGAAGGAGTTGATGCCAACGCCCTCTATGTTTATCCACACGCGAACGAATTTCAAGAACGATTCTTGAACGGGATTGCTAGACCCAATAGAAACTATTTCTATTATGAAGGCTATATGAAAAAATCAATGTTCTTGTTCTTGAGGAAGAAGAAGATCTTTTTTTTTCTCTCTTGGAGGCTCTCTAATTGATATGAAATCAATCTATACTAATTAGGTCGTTGTTAGGAGTTTATATACTTATTAGTCCTAAACCTTTTAGGAGAAATAGGTTAAAACCCATCACAACACGAAATCAGTTATTGGGCCCGAACAGGGCCTGCTCGGCCGAGTCCTTTGAGGTGCTCGGCCGAGCACCTTGCTCCAAAACAATCTGACCTTCTGATGGACACGCTCGGCCGAGTCTTATGAAGTGCTCGGCCGAGCACCACCAGAATCCTGATTTTAGCCTTTTATATAATTCGTTCTCTTGTGTGTGTCCCCATAGGATTATATTAAGTTGGCAATGAGCCCAAACACATTCGTGCTCATAAATCAGGAGCGGACTCTAGCAAGCCATCATGACTACCCAATTAATATAACTTGTATAAGTTCGTGAATCCTTTATAGAACATATTACAATCTCTTTGTTTCACGATGTCTATTGAACGTAAGCCATGGTCAATGGTCAACTTACAATGTTCAATGCTTTCTCGATCCAGAATGTATTGATAGTACAAATCTTATTTGAGCACGGCCATGCATTTCATCAACAACATTCTTCGAGTGGCCAAAGCTTGACACCTCTCTCTTACGAGGAACAAATCCCTTCTTGATTTATTACCTTTCCCTACATGAATCCGATTACGCCAATCACATTCTTTATAGCTACCCAATTAGGGGTAACGTTTGAATATGTTAAACGTAATGTTCATCAAGTGGAAGAATGTGATAATCTCAGGTCTAAAGATTCCAGTAATATAACTATTTGAGACTTAATTATGACATTGTGACCATGACATAAATCTCATATGGGTCAGTCCAGTATTTGGTCTCCAACAAATACCCATAAGTTTAATTGTATCCCATACACCATAATCATCATATGATTATCTATTAAACTTATACTAACAATTAATCATAATTATCAGGGATGGGGATTATTATAATAAACATGCAAAGGATATAATAATCAAACATTCAATATCTTTAATATAAATAACATTAATCGTTTTACAAAACGTGCCTAGAGCATACAACACCAACACCTGGGCGGTCGCCCACACCCACCTGTGCGGCCGCCCAAAACTCCCCTACCCATGAACAAACCCAGTCAGAAAGATGTGCGGCCGCACGCCCATTTTGGGTGGCCGCCCAACATGATGACGCCCTGTGAATCTGGGGTCACGGAGATAGAACTCCAATTTGATTGTCTCCTGTTCCTGATCAAAACACAAACAAGAACACCGTTAGGACCAAGGCCGGGTTTGAATCCGGCTTAGGCCCTCGGGTGTGAGAGTAAGTTCTCGGAGGAAAACCTAAGAAGATAGATCCGTGAAGATCTGGTGTGTGTGATTAGGGTAGATCACGTACCTGGCCCATGGGGGCGGATAGGAGTATTTATATGGGTAGGAGAGAGTGGTAGGTTCAAGGTACTAACTGCCCTGGTACCAGCTAGACACGCGGCAGGTCCTCATTGGTCTGTCCAGGAGAGTCGCTGAGAATGTGGCGTGTTGTCAGGGAATCATGGTTCCACCACCAACCGTTATGGTATGTCAGGTACGAACAGTTAACGTCATTTGTACGTCTGTGACAGCTGGGTACTGCGGGCTCCGGACACGAGGTTGAGTGATCAACACGGGACCCTTAGGATAGCGGGAGGCAGAGCCATCTTCGGTCAGGGTCATCGGTGTTGGGTTTCGTAGTAACATGCTCAGCGGAAATTAGCATTTAAAATTTATGAAACCCAAAGCCCATAGATCCTTTCATATGATTAGATCAAATACTTGCAATATGAATACTAGAAAACTAACCCTTGATGGATTTGAATTTGGTCTTTGAACTTGGTGGAGAAATTGAAACTTTAATCACGAACAAGTAAGAACATGAACTCGAAGATGATAAGCTTCACCCTCTAGCGGTATCCACACCACGAATGAATATCAAGAACACTTGATCTTGGTTGCTAGACTAAAATTGTGAAACAGGTTTTCACAATCAATATGAACTATATGGAATTTTGTTTGTGTACTATTTTGTTCTTCAATCTAAGATGTCTTAGAACAAAATAAAACTCTCCCAAACCCTTTGGAGACTTGCACAAAAGTTATGATGTCTTCTGGCCCGAATTTTGCTGTTTATATACAAGTTAGACCTATTCCAAATAGGAAACTTGTGTCTAAACCCGTCCAAAATTCCTTTCCAAATCAAATTAAGAAACCAGTCCCGACATGGTGTGCGGCCGCCCAAAAACCCTGTGCGACCGCACATCGATCTGGAAGGTTTTTGGTACTATCTGACCCAAGCTGTGCGGCCGCCCAAACCACCTTGTGCGATCGCACACTTGTCCAGATTCCCATAGTTTTCACAATTCCAATATAATCCTTATTTAAGATTCGTTATATTGTGTGTGACCCTCTAGGATTATACTAAGTTGGCAATAGGCTCAAACATGAATCCATAAGATATGATTAGGTTCTAGCAAACCGTCATACCTACCCAAATAGTATAACTAGATACAAGTTCGCATTCCTTTAGAATATGTCATAATCCATTTATCCACGATCTCATTGAACACAAGTCATGGTCAAACGGTCAACTTGTCTTTGTTCAATACTTCCTCGATTCCGAATATGTTGATAATCCAAATGAAATTGATCTAATCAATTCATTTGAGTCCGGCCGAATATTTTCATCAACATCATTCCTACGAGAGACCTAAGCTTGAGATCTCTCCGAAGAGGGACAAATCCATTCAGCTTATTATTCTTCCCTACGTGAATCCGATTATGCCAATCATATCCTTTGTAACTACCCGGTTAAAGGTAGCGTTTGAATATGTCAAACATGATGTTCATCAAGTGGAAGACTATAATAACTTCATGTCTAAGGATTCCAATGACATAACTAATATGAGATATATGTACGATATAGACCATGCCATAAATCTAATACAGCGGGTCATGTCTAGTACCTTGTTCCAAACAAGTACCCATAAATATAACATGATCATCTCATGATCATTTAGCCTTTATACTAGTGCTTAAAAAGTACTAGGGACGGAGATTATTATAAGTAAACATGAACAACAATAATAATCAAAACATCTCTTTATTGATGTGAAATAAATGATAACAATTACAAAGTTTATAAAACGTGCCTAGGGCACCACTACCAACAATCGGGGAGCCCGCGTCTCTCGGGTTTGCTCGCTTGCGGGCTTATCCGGTTCGGTCCTTAGGATTGAGGTCTGGGGTGGACGAACTCATTTGTACTGGCTCTGGACCGGGATCGGGTCGGTCTGTGACGCTCGGTCTCATCAGTAGCCCCTAACTCCGAGGGTCAGCTTATTTATGAGCGGCACGAGGAGTTACATTTCCATGGCTCGGTCCGAGCAAACCGCAGTAAATACGGACACGGAATATCATGGGACGGGAGTCTCACGATGGTGGTTGACGATAGGATAGTGAGCCCCTCATGTCAGGCTAGTGACGTACCTGCCAGACCTTTGACGTGACCAGGAACACGCTCATTAAATGCAAATCGTCATTGGAGTTCAAAAAGATGGTTCCCGCCTCTTCATTTTCGGGGCATATGCCGGTTCAAACCGGATCTTGGACAAAACCCGACCCGTTTTGGGGGTATAAATAACCCTAACTGGCTTCGTTCAAACACTTTTGCCATTTCTAAATACTTGCCGTTGCTTTCCTTTACCGCTTCTGCTTACAAGACTTCGTGATTCTACTTTCAGCGCCCTTTCTCCCAATCGATCACACAGGTAGTGTTTCTATTTTCTTTTGCTCGTCGTTAATTTCTTGGTTCGTCCGCTCTGGGTATTTAGGGACCTTTCCTGCTGTTCTTTAGGGTAAGCCCTAGGTACTGTTTCTTCGGACTCTGGGAAAGAGTCCTTAGGTTTTTGACTGAATAATTAGCCTTTTTTCAGGAACCTTGGGTCCTTGATTTCCTCAAAATTTTAGAACCATTTATTTCTTTTTAACAGGGATAATGGATGAACTAGACCTGGGGCGCAATCTCCATCCTGACCTTTTTGGTTGTTGTCGGCGAACGGGAGGGGTTTACCGGTATCTGATAAATGCTTGGAAAAGGCTTTCCTTGGATGCTTTCAAGACTATAGGGGTAGTCTATGACTGGGATTCCTGGATTTTACCCCTATTATGGGAGACAGGTCCTCGGGTTCATTATGATTCGGAGAGGATGAGAGTTCTGGGGGGTGAGGAGCAACTGGGCACTTTTGTTAGGGCCGTTTTAACTCGATTCCCTAATAATGTAGATATGGCCGGGAATGCTAGGCGATTAGTGAGGCAGGGCGGAGACCGTGTGTCTTCGACTGGACCGAATCCCTTGACTTGGATGGATACCCCGTTGACTGAGGATCTGCCCATTAACGAGCAAGCAGAGGACGTCCCGGCTACCCCGGGCATAGTGGCGCTGTCCAGCGGCGATGAGGCATTGGAACCAATCGTTGAGGGCGACAGTTTTTTGTTGGAATATCATGCTCCGGATGCTGGTGAGGAGATCAACGTTGGTCGCGGGCTTATCGATGAGCCCGCATCCTCCGAGACTCCAACGGACTCTCCCGGGCAAGATGAGAGGTTGGCCCCTGATGCTATTCGAAAGCTGAGTTTGAGGCGCTCGCCGGTCAAGATAGTGAGCTCCTTCCCCGAGGGGCTGGATAACCGTGCGGTCAGTCAGGTGGGGGCGTCTACCTCTGGCGCGGCCTTAGTGGATGAAAGTGAGGGCGATTCTGATGAGTTTCGGTCCCAGTATCACATCGACCCAGAGATTTATCTCATGAGTGGTTTGGGTGAGTATGAATCGCTTACGGGAGGTTCCAAAATGACTTCTACTTTGGTCCACGCAGAGAATTTAGCATGTGTCTTTTATCCAGTGCAGTTCGAAAACGGGCTTCGCCTCCCTCTTGACCCGTTTATTTGCGAATTCCTCAGCTTCGCTCAGTGTCTGCCTATGGACCTGACTCCCAATGCCATTCGTTACTTGGTGTCCTTCATCATGGTTAGCCGCATTCTCGGGTTTGAGCCCTCCTTGTCTGCCCTCCATATTTATTTTACTCATCAAATAACTGCGAGCTGCCTGAGTTTGAAAACAAAACCACGCTCCGAGAAGATTTTTTCTGCCGCCTCTAATAAATTTGATCAATGGCAAAGGTATCCTCTTGTAATTCAGAACCGACTGGGCTGGCCTTTCCCACATCCTGAAAACATATCTCCTATCTCGGTTTCTCGAAAAAACTTTCCCGATCCAGAAGAAGGCCGTGAGTTAAGTGCGGCCATGGAGTCTTATCTTGCCCGCCACACAAGGAAGATCATGGGGGAGGATGGGACAGTGGAAGCCGTGGTCCCTCAGGTTTTCGATGTGCAGGCCATTATAGATGATGAGGATCTCCTGATTTATGCCGGGGTAGCCCCGAGTCGTACTCCCGATCGCGGGCCCAGGGTTGATATGGTTCCCTTGCTGAGAGATCCTGATTGGCAGGTCCATCAGTCTTTTGTTTTGCATCTGAATGTTCGTTTTGTAACCATGGGGAGGCATGCTCTGATCTTGGCTTAACCAGTCTCTCTTCGTTACTTTTTCGCGTCTGAATGTTCTTTTTATTTTCTGCTATTTGGAGGGAATGCTAAATTCCCTTTGATTTCAGGTCCCGAAGATACAATGCCTCCTAAGAGCGTGGCAGCCCAAAAGCAAGCGGCTAATCTTCAACTTTCTCTCGAGAAGAAAAGGAGAGGGGCCGAGCTCAATAAAACCGAGGCTCCGGGCATCAAGCTCCCGGTTACTGATAAGACAGATAAGTCCGGTGTCGCTGTGGCCGCACAGCCTCCTCTTACTCACAACCTGCCTCCTAATCCCCGTCATGGAGCGGGGAGGGGCAAGGGATTGATCGGCACGGGTCATTCACAGTCTTCTTCAGATGCGGGCATTGTAACGCCCATCCTTAATCTCGTTAAATATTTGACTTATTTGTTAAATTCTTGACATGCTTGTTAAATTCTTGACTAGCATATTTATATGCTATTTTATTTGAGTTAATTATTTAACTACTTTAGAAAATTAAGGTGGTTAAATGTCAAAGTTGAAAGTTTAGGGGCCTTTTTGTCAAAGTTAGAACTTGAGGGGCCTAGGGGTCATTTTCGAAAAGTTCCATGTATATCAAGTTGTTGCTTTCTCTGAGAAAGCTTAAATCTCAAATCTTCTCGTACTCTCCTTCTGTTCTAAACCTAGGTTTAGGATTCTTCATATTCTCGACTCCTCGAGCTTAATTATTCCTCTGTTCGTGATTCTGGTCCCGGATAAATATTCGTGGCGTTGAATAGAGCGTTCCAGGCCGATCAGAAATTAATTTGGGTCAACTTGATTTTTGACTAGGTAAGCTATTGACTCCCCCTTACTTGTAATAACATGCATATATGTTATTCCCGTTACTTGTTCTTGTTAAAAGTGTGTTTTGAGCAATTTTCGTGATACTTGTAAATTTGGGACGAAGGGAGTATTCGTATGATAATCAAGAATGAATAGCTAGCCTTGCACCTGGGAAGGATTTGAAAAAGTATTGAAAAATTACACTCCTATTCGTGAGACGGTAAAATAGTAACTTGATTTAAATATTATTAGAAAAATTGTACTATTATTTGTGGTACGGGGAAATGAATGGAAGTATCTCTAAATGGGTATATTAGTATAATATAAAATTGTACTTATACTTGTGGGACGGTGATAAATTAATAAAGTGTCCCTATAGAAGTGTTCTGAACATGTTAAAATGCACTCTTGAATGTTGGAAAGTGTCAGTGGGTTTTACTCCTACGTTTTGGGACGGAAAATTTCTTAACCTGGGAAAGAAATAAAAATTTCGCATTTTGGTACCTTGTGCGACCGCACAAAAACCCTTGGGCGACCGCCCATCTTTCTGAAAGGTTTTTCAAAGGAATTGACCTGCTTGTGTGCGACCGCACATGCCATTTTAGGCGACCGCACAGTTACCTGAAGAACAAAATGTTGTTTAAAGTTGGTATAAGTTGGAAGTAACTCTAGTTAAGGTATATCACCTTAGTATAAGATGTCCTAGCAAGTGTTGTGACACCTTAGGGGCATCAGAACTTGGTCTTAAACATGAATACTCATTTAATTAAAATGAGAATTTAGTCTTGTACATAAACACTTATAGAACTCAAATGAGAACTTGAGTATAAAAGGAAGAACTCTTTTATGTGTCTTGAAAGTGCTATGAACAAGCACTTATGTGTTATACTTGTCTTGGAACCTATGTTTGTGCACCTAGAGGGCACCAAATTAGTGTCTTGAGCTCGAATATCCTATGTAGGGGATTATGAACTTGTAAGTATGAGTAGTATAGCTCATTTACTTAATTTGAACTCGAAGTATTCTTGGTCTAGGTTTAGGGTACTACCCTAGATGGCCTAGATAAGTGTTGTAGAACACTCTAGTACTGAAAAATAGTCCCTTTGTGAACAAATGAAATGTGGACTTGAATCATAATTAAATGATAACTTGGGTATAAGAGTGGTAACTCTTTTATGTGTCTTGAAGTTAATGTTTGTGTACTTTAGGGGCACCAACTAATGTCTTGAGCTTGAATGTCCTAAGAAAAGGATTTGAAAATAATACGTGAAAGATGTATAATTCATCTTCCTAGCTTGAACTCGAAGTATAAGATGTTTAACTCTTGTACATGTTTAACCATCCAAAGAAATGGATTGAGAACTTGGATATAAGATGATAAAATCTTGTATATGTATTGAATGTCTCGAATGTCTTGAAGGTCCTGAATGTCTTGAATGTCCTGAATGTCTTGAATGTCTTAAGTTGAGACAGTAACTTGAAGTATAAGACAATAAAATCTTGTACATGACTTGAACATCCAAATAATTGGATTAAGACTTGAATATAAGATTATATAATCTTGTACGTGCCTTGACACCAATATACCAATATATGTGTATGGTAATGAACTTGAAAGAGTCTTGATAGGTATATGCAAATCTTGCATATAGTTACTTGATAGAATGTGGCTTCTTGATTACTTGATACATGGTATGAATAACCAAAAGAGTTGGGATATGGAACTAGATAGAGAGTGATTAACTCTACTACATACTTGAACTTGATACGTGTGTATTGTCAGTGTTATAAACAAACACTAAAGTGCTAGTGATTGGTTTTAATCGTGTATATACTTAACGAAGTATATAAAATATAAAGAAGATATCTTGTCTTGAAATGAGTTCCTAAAGAAAATAAGGACTAGTGTAATATGAAGATCATTCATATAATCGTGAATACTACGATTTAAATTAATAAGAATGGTTATAGAACACAATATGTGTTAGAAAATGTATTCGATTATTAACGATACATATACTTGAAGTATGACTGTGTCTAGGTACAATGTGACCTATTCTACTACGTGTTTAGAGTCTAAGGTATTGGGCTCTACTTGATAGTAAGGGTATCGTGATAGACACTTTAATGTGTTAAACGTGATATGAATATGTACGTGCAAACTTGGCATGGGACAAAATGATATACCCTACTACTTGACTGAAGTCTGTTATAAATGGACTCTTACTTGGATTGATCGTGTTACGTGGACACCTTATGTGCCATTGTTATCTTGGTTTGTATTCGTAATAATTGCGTACGTGTACTTATATTCTCGTGAGCACATGATACATGATTACATGGTGCATATTCTCGTGAGCACATGATACATGACTACATGGTGCATATTCTCATGAGCACATGATACATGATTACATGGTGCATAAAGACTGGTCCACTAATATGGGACTTAGTTCTATTCTCGTAGTTCAAGTAAACATCTACTTGTGCATTCTTGTGTGAGTCCAGCTGGTTCTCCTTGCTTGTTCAAAAATATATAGGTTCACGCTTGTCGCGAGAGCTGGGGTTTAAGTGACAATCGGGTCCCTGTGTATTTCCGCCTGACCCCTTACTACCGGCCATAGTAAGGGCATAGCTTCCTTGGTTAGAGCAATAAGCCTGACCTAAGTGAATGCGATTGTCTTGAACACCTCGTGGATCTTGTTCTTGTGGATGACACTGGTTACCAGGTCTTCTTATATACTGCACAGCAGTTCTTGTTCTTGTTCTTGGTTGTCCTCAGCTAGAAAAGCATCGACAACAAATGGTATTCTTGGGAGGAATAAGGAAGGATTCAGGTACAAATGCGTGATAGGCCTATGTGCATCTTGGTGAGCTGGTCTAGCCTCTCACACTACTTGACTACTTGTTACCTGAACCTTTCTTGAGCTTGATTACTTGTTGAGTTGGCTTAGCCTCTCCTATACTTGTTACTTGATGATACTTGATATATGTTTAGTTGAGTATCTACTTGTATTGCATGATAACATGACATATAGTTGCATGTTAATAGCTTACTGAGATTTATCTCACCCTTTATTTGTTTAATTGTTTCCCCCCCCCCCCAGGAAAGCAGGGGATAGTACGCAGTGAGGCTCGACTTAGCTGGGAACTTACTCAGCAGGATATTCTTGTTTGAAGTTAGTGTCCTTTTATATTTTGGTAAGGACGATCTTGTATGAGTTAATAAACTCTGGGCTTGTATTGGGGTAGTATTTGTTGTCCCTAGACAGTTCTTGTTGCTAGCTTATTTGCTAGGCATGTCTTCCGCTGTATGTAACCATTTTGGTTTTAATTTTCTTGGTCTAGAACTCGTGTGAGCTATCTTAGCTCCCTACTCTTGAGTATATATATCATGTCAGTTTTGTTTTTAACAGGTATTGTTCTTGTTTCCCGTTAGTTTCTTGTTTCTTGTTAGTTACGCGCACCAGGTTCGAGGTTCTATTAGGGAATCCTGGGACTTGGGGCGTGTCAGGCATGATTACCCCGGAACCGCAACGAAAGAGGTCTGCAACGGGAGACCCAACTCCGCCTCCGAAAGATAAACAACAGAGGACTGAGGCCCCTTCAGCTGAATTCGCTGTGGTATCTCCCGCCCGAGGAGGGATGTGTGCTAGCCTCTTCCCCGTAGAGCTCAATGATAGGGAGCGGGCAAAAGAATTTGGTCTTAAGATCGCCCGAGCTCCCGAACTTTTTAGGATTGACCTGCATAGCCGCCACAGTAATAACGCCTATGTTGGTGATGGGTTGCTGCGCTGCTTAAATTTCCCAGACTACCAGCAGAGGGTTCTATCTACCTCTAATCCCGCCCCCGCGGTTGGCCACGCCGGGCTGGCCCTCACCGAGGTTCGCTCTTTGTCTCTATTCCAAACTGTCCCACATTCATTCTTTGCCCTTCTGATTCTTTATTTCTTGTTTGCAGATAGCCAATGACCTCTTCTACTTACGCGCTCAGGCAAAGTCTGATGCTTCCATTATTGCCACCAGGAATAAAGAGGTCATGGAGGCAAGGGAAGATGCTAGTAAGTGGTCGAAAGTCGCGGAGGGCTTACGCGCCGAGCTCAAAGAGAAAGATACGGAGGTCATGGGCGTGGTCAAAGAAGTTTCCCAACTGAATAACGATTTGGCCGCGGAGCGGGGAGCCAAGGAGAGCCTTGAAGCTGAGAAGCAGAGTCTGGAGGCCCGCTGTGCTGAATTTCAGAAGCTTTTGGATGAGGGGAAGGAGACCATTGATAGGTTGTCAACAAAGGTGGACGAGCTGGATGGACAATTGCTTGATCGGGTGCGGTTTGATACTGATCGAGAATGGGTGCTGCAGGAGGAGAGGGAGAAAAGCATAGAAGCGTTCAAGGAGTCCGGCGAACAGTCCGTGATATTAACGGACCAATACAACATGGCTGTTCATGCCGTAGCCTGAAATTTGGCTGCCACGGGGAAATACACAGCGCAGGAGATAGCCACTTTATGCTCTATACTGCCTTCTGACCCTGAGTGCTTTTTCGGCTACAGCCTGGTGCCATTCTCGGATGACCAATTGCTGGATCTCCCTGAGCCCGTTCATACTTCACTTCTTCCTGTCTTCCCGGTCACGGTCCCAGAACTACTGACCGCTATTGATGATTTGCGATTTCCGTGAGAGGGAATGGCGTCCCTTTGGCCGCAGCTTTGGAGAAGGTCTTTGGCCCTGGCGGCCCCTTTGTTGAAGGTATGGTTCTTCCTTTTTCTGCCTTTGCCTCTGCTCTTGTCGAGGCTTCGAAGGCTCCCCTCAATTCGGCTGTTGATCCTGATGCCTCTGCTGCTTCTATTCCAGAAGTGGAAATCAATCCTCCTCCGGCCAGTTGAAGTTCAGACCGGGCTGCGCCCTGGGACCCTTTGTAATAGTCATAGATTCCAAAGACTTGAACATTTAATTGTATTTTGACCTGATCTTGTTATATATCTATTTGCTCTGCTCTTGATCCCCATATCTCTCTGACATTTATTGCCGTCGTACTTTGTTGTCATTTTGCTTATTACCTTGGAACAGCCGAGCATTTATTGCTACCTGACTACAAATTATTTCCCCAATTTTTCTTTCACGTCAGTATTTATTGCGGCTGTCTGTCTTCCCGCCCTTTCATATTGCCCTGGCTATAAGTAAGGTATGAAGTTTTATTTTAACATATGTCCTTATATTATTCCTCTAATCTTTCCCAATTTTCATGGCTTCTGATAGCTTTTCGAATGGGTCTCTCCCCGATCCTTGTGATTCTGATGGCTCTTCCTCAGTTTCTCCTTCTCCTCCTTTTCCTATGGAGGACTCCCCAACTGACAGTAATGGTGAGCAATCTCCCCCTCTCAACATTTCTCCCTATGATGATTCCTCTTCTGAGGGAAAATCATCTGAAGAGGACATGAATGAGGATAAGGATGAAGATGAGGATGAGGAGATGTTTGAAGGTGCTGGTGTAGGCGGTTCGGGAATGGCTACAGGGGGGCCGGATTCTCCTATCCTTATTTCAAGCTCTGATGATTCTGATGGCGGCTCTGATGAAGATGCCAGTGACTATGGAGGAGATGGGATGGATGATGGTGGGCATGGTGCTAGTTCCAGCTTTACCATTATTGTTTTGCTTTTTGTTTTTCCTTGATCACTTTGTTTTGTGTCTTTTCTTTGTTTTTCAAGGCTATGGCCCCAGCCTATTGTGGGGCCCCTTTTACTTGATCAATGTAAATGTGCCTAGAACTTTCTATATCTGGTGTTCATGATCATTTCCCTCGATGGGCTTGTGGTCTAGCTCGAGGGCGTATGACCGCGCATCGTGCATGGAGATTCATGCAATGGTATTTCCTTCGGCGGGATTGCGGTCTAGCTCGAGGGCGTATGACCGCGCATCGTGCATGAAGATTTATGCAACGGTATTTCCCTTGGCGGGCTTGCGGTCTAGCTCGGGGACGTATGACCGCGCATCGTGCATGAGGATTCATGCAACGGTACTTCCCTCGGTGGGCTTGCGGTCTAGCTCGAGGGCGTATGACCACGCATCGTGCATGAGGATTTATGCAACGGTACTTTAGGCGCGGGGCCTTGGCGGTTTGGTACTTTGTCATATCTTGCCGTATACACGCTTTTCTTTTAAGTATATATCTATGATATTTTGCTTCAACGGAACAAACATAATATTATTGATCTTTCAGATTTTTTTCCGCTCATATAGCCATTACATCAAAAGTACAATGCAGAGATAGAAAACAGGCGGATTTCTAAAAAAAAGGGGGGATACAATTCTTTAAGGGTAGTACTTCTTTAAGTGGTCGCTGTGCCAAGCGTTCTTTAAATCCTTCCTCTTTTTGGTTAGGAGTCTGTAAGTCCCTTCTTTGATTATGCGGGCTATCTGATAAGGCCCCTCCCAATTGGGCGCGAGCTTGTTATATCCGGGCTGTCTTCCCGTGACTTCAACTTTTCTTATCACCCAGTCCCTTATGGCGAACGATCTCTTGTTTACTCTCTTGTCATGATGAACCTTTGCTTTCTGTTTGTAATTAACCATCTTTGCCCGTGCTTGCAACCGTTTTTCTTCGAGAAAGTCCAAGTCATTTCTCCGGGCTTCCTCGTTCTTTTCTCTATCAAAATGGGCCACCCTGTAGGTGGGCAAAGATGCTTCTGCGGGCGCTACTGCGTCCGATCCATACGTTAAAGAAAAGGGGGTCTCTCCAGTTGAGTTCCTCGTAGTGGTGCGGACAACCCACAGATCAGTACTGAGCTCTTCCATCCAACGCCCGCTTCTTCCCTTCAGATTCTTGTGTAACGCGGTCATGAGCAGTTTATTCGCGGCCTCGGCCTGCCCATTCCCCTGCGGTCTTGCTACTGAGGACTGTCGGTGCTCTACGTTGAGTCTTCTACATTCCCCTGTAAACTTGCTTTGAAATTGAGGTCCATGATCGGAAACAATAGCCCGCGGCAAACCGAAACGACAGTATATATGGTCGTGGACAAATTTGATGATGTTTGCTTCGGTAGTACTAGTCAGAGCCTTTGCTTCAACCCATTTTGTGAAGTAATCTACTGCAACCACAACCATTTGTGCTCCTCCGGGCGCTTTGGGGTAAGGCCCAATCAGATCAATCCCCCACATATCGAATGCCCAAGTTGGGACTACCAATCTTTGTTCCGTGGATGGCTATCTTGTTGGCGAATCTATGACATTGATCGCACTTACGGACATAGTCCTCCGCATCTTTCTTCATGGTCGGCCAGTAATATCCGAGGAATCTGATTTTGTCGGACAGTGTTCGCGCTCCTGGATGCCCTCCACATACTCCCTCATGCACTTCGTATGTCAGACTTTACACACCTCAACAATGGTTTGGTGAAAGACCTCCGATAAAGCACATTATCAATGACCGTGTATCTGGCGGCCTGTTTCCTCAAAACTCTTTCCCGGTCAGGATCATTGGGGAGGGTTTGATTTTCGACATACTCTCTGATCTCGTCCACCCAATCTTTCTCCGGCTCCCCTATTTGATGTATCTCTACCCTATCAATGGCCGGGCGCTCCGTAAATTCTATCCAGCAGTCAACACTGAGCTTGGTAATGTCTTCGTTTGTTATTCTTGAGAGTAGGTCCGCCTCGGAAATCTCAGCCCGGTTAACCTGATTCAGCTCGTGGTATTCAAACTCCTTTAACAGACTCACTGCGAGCTCTTTGTATCTGAGTAACACCGGGTGATTTGTTTCATACTCCCCTTTGACTTGGTTTACAACGAGCTGTGAGTCGCTCTTCACAATTATCTTTGGTACTTTCATGTTGATAAATGACTATTTTATAGTCATTTAAGGTCTAAAAAAAGATAGTTTATTAGCTTTTATTCCACTTAAATTACCCATTTTCTACTCTTTATTTGATATAATGCACTTGGAGAATGTTTTTAATGATACAAGCAGGTTTTCAATACATTCTTGAGGAAAAAGGAAGCTAAGACATCATCTTTGTGAAGGAGGAACGCTTGGCAAAGGAGGAAATAAGCTAGTCCATGAAAAGTCAAAGTTCCAGTCAAAGCAGGGTCTGCTCGGCCTAGCAGTACCCTTGACTCGGCCGAGCGAAACTAGTCCAGAAACAGTCTATTCGAAAAAAGGATTGCTCGGCCGAGCACTTTTCCTTGACTCGGCCGAGCACCCCCTGAATCAGTAAAAAGGTGCCTTTTCAAATGGAGACTTCTCAAGGCATCCATCCGGGAAAAATTGTATCCTCTCCTCCAAGGCTTATATATAGAAGTAGAAATCAGTGTTTTAGATATCTAGAAACATTGTAAACTTACTATAGTGAAATTTGTACTCTCAAACATCAAATAATTCACAGAATTTGTGAAAGATATTCATCATTTCTTGAACAAACTTCTGAGTTTCTCAAGCAATAATATCAAGAGGTTATTTTCAAGTCTTTGTCTCCATTTCAAGTTCAGAATAAGTATCTCTACTCTTCTATCTCATCTTCATCTTATTCTTCTCTTTTTCACAAATGGCTTGTGAGTAATCCCCCTATTTCTTGGGGTTGGAAACTCAAACAAACACTTGTATTTACTAATATTCATGCTCTAAATTTACTTTCTTCATCTTAAACAATTCTACTATATAAAACTTTAACGCCTACGACCATGATGACGTCCATGGCTTGTATGAATCTTAGTTAATCAAGGGAAGTACTGATCGGAGAACCTTGATTAATGGATCCATATAGTCAGAACTAAGTTCATTACTCACGAGAGTAGTGTAATGGCTTAGGGATGCTCCTTGAGTGGAAAGTATGCTGATTTTCATAAAGAAAACTTAATAGATTCTTACTAATTATGGGCCATCAAGAGATATTATGGGCCATCAAGAGATAGGGCATAATTAGTATGAGAATACAAATGCTACTTGCTTGATCGTGAGAAGTAGTGTAGGCCTAGCATACCATCCTTGTTTTAAAAATGAAACTCTAAATCTAAAAAGAGCATGATTAATTGATGAATACAATGTTGTTTGTGTCCCAATCCCGAGGATTCCTTAACAATAAGAGTTTTCAATCTAAGCTTTAGTTTTTATTATTATTTTCTAGTCGTGACAAACAATTTTGTACCCCCCAATCATTCTCTTTTCTTTATTCTTTTATACAAAGCAAAAATACTTTTCTAAGTAAAGTTGTCCTCGTGGGAACGACTCGCTCTTGCACTATCTATACTACAAAAACCCGTGCACTTGCGGAATAAACGTAACAAGTTTTTGGCGCCGCTGCCGGGGACAACGGTTTACTTTCAAAAAAAAAAATTTGCTTTTTGTTTTTAGTTTTAGTTTTAATTTTTGTTGATTATCTAACATCCCGTCAAAGAATTTGTGTCTTTAAATTTTTTTCATTTAGGTACTCTCGGAGTATATGAAAAGAGCCCGAATCATACTTGAAGAGTTTGATTCGGAACCTGAAAGAACCTTTCACGAAAGGTTAAGAAGACTAAGAGAAGTACTAGAAGAGAATATGGCACGGAACGGTGAAAATAATGAGGGTAATGACGGAGAACCCGCTACACCCTTACCTAGGACCCTTCGGGACTTTGTCAATCCAAGTACCCCGGGGACTAGGACACCCATTGTCATTGCAAATGCCGACGCAGCCCATTTTGAAATTAAGCCTCAACTTCTACACATGGTTATGAACAACCAATTTGGAGGCTCGGCACTTGAAGATCCACACCTTCACATCCAATCCTTCTTGGAGTATTGTGACACCACTCGAGTTCTCGGTGTCACACCCGAAGCGATACGGATGCGCCTTTTTCCATTCTCTTTGAAGGACAAGGCAAAACAATGGTTGAACTCAGTCCCCCACAATTCATTAACAACATGGGACCAAGTTCAGGAAGCTTTTCTTGGACGCTTCTTCCCACCATCCAAGACCGCTCAGATTCGGACTAAGATTACGAATTTTAGTCAAAGCAGCGACGAATCTCTCTATGATGCATGGGAAAGGTACAAAGAACTTCTAAGGATGTGCCCACACTACGGGCTTGAAAAGTGGTTGATTGTCCACACTTTCTACAACGGTCTCACATTCAAAACTAAAGAGACCATCGATGCCGCCGCAGGAGGAGCATTGATGAACAAAGGCATGGACGAAGCATATGACCTGATCGAGAACATTGCATTGAACCACTATCAGTGGTCCAATGAGAGGGAGCAACCGCAAGGGACTCCAGGTAAGTATAATGTTGATGTTGTTACTCTTCTCTCTTCTAAAGTCGATATGCTTCTTAAAAAATTTGAAACTCTTAATGTAAATCCTGTTGCTAGTATAAACATTTTTTGTGAATTGTGTGGGTAAAACTCACACAACTCCGATGGTTGTGAATTGCTTGCCACTACTTCTAGTGAGCAAGCCAATTTTATCGCTTCTAATGGACAAAGAGGGGGTATGTATTCGAACACATACAATCCCGAGTGGAAAAATCACCCCAATTTTTCCTATAGAAGCAACAACGTTTTAAACCCTCAACCATCTAATCAAGCGCCGGGATTCGCACCTAAGAATTTCAATAATTCTTTCCCTCCCCCTAAATCTAAATTAGATATTCTCATGGATTATATTGTAGAACAAAATAAAAATCAGGAGACGATCAACAATGAATTTAGGGAAAACTTTAAAGTTTTGAATGCAAGATTTGATAACTTAGCCGCGCATAATAAAATGTTAGTCCAACTCCACCGTCAGTAGAGACTAATGAAGAAGTTAAAAAGGGGGACAGAATCCCCTAAGGTTTCTAGAAACTTTGACCCGCCAATACCTTACCCCCAAAGGTTGGTAAAGGCAAAACTTGATAAACAATTTGCAAAATTTTTAGAAGTTTTAAAACTATTTACATCAATTTCCTTTTTACGGATGCTTTGCAACAAATGCCCTCATATGCTAAATTTTTAAAAGACATTCTTTCTAATAAAAGGAAACTAGAGGAATATGAGACGGTTGCATTAAATGAAGAAGTAAGTGCTGTTTTACAAAGGAAATTACCTCCCAAATTAAAAGATTCCGGCACCTTTTCTATTACTTGCAACATATGGAAATTTGATGTAGATAATGCTATGCTTGATCTTGGGGCTAGTGTAAGCCTCATTCCGCTTTCGGTTAGTAAGAAAATAGGTGTCGGGGAACTCAAACCCACCACCATATCATTACAATTAGCGGATCGCTCAATCAAGTATCCTATAGGGATTATGGAAGATGTCCCTTGTAAAATCGGGAAATTAATCATCCCGGTTGATTTTGTTGTTCTTGAGATGGAAGAAGACCATCACATTCCTATTATTTTAGGTAGACCATTTCTTGCAACCGCAGGGGCAATTATAGATGTTAAAAATGATAACCTTTCTTTGAATGTAGGAAATGAGAAAATTGAGTTTAGCTTAACAAATTAATGAAAAGTCCTAATCTCGAGAACCCTTGCTCCGATATAAACATGATAGAATCTATAAGCAAGGAATTGGAATCTCCCCAATCTAAAGACCCGCTTGAAAAACGTCTTATAGATTGGAAACGTTTATTGCATGATGAAGATGATGATGAAATTGAAAATTATACAAAATGTTTAGATACTAACCATGCAGGAAAGTTTAGTGGAAACACTAAATTTGAGAAATTGGAAGCTAAAGCGGAGCCTTCCAACAAAGAAGTTCGTGAGGTAAGTAAAGCACCTCAAGTAGAATTAAAACCTCTTCCCCCAAATCTAAGGTATGAATTTCTTGGACCTAACTCTACTTACCCGGTAATTATTAATGCTAGTCTAAGTCCTCTTGAGACTGAAAAGTTATTAAGAGAACTTAGATTGCATCAAAAAGCTATTGGGTATACTATTGATGACTTAAAAGGAATCCACCCTAAGATTTGCATGCATAGGATTGATTTAGAAGAGGAACATAAACCCTCCATAGAGCACCAAAGAAGGTTAAATCCTAACATGAAAGAGGTTGTCAAGAAAGAAGTCCTTAAATTACTTGATGCGGGCATTATCTATCCAATCTTGGATAGTAAGTGGGTTAGTCCCGTACAAGTAGTCCCTAAAAAGGGAGGAATGATGGTCATTCGGAATGAAAAGAATGAATTAATCCCAACTAGGACCGTCACGGGATGGCGAATGTGCATAGATTATCGAAAATTAAACAAAGCCACCCAAAAAGATCATTTTCCCTTACCTTTCATCGACCAAATGCTTGAAAGGTTAGCAAAGCATTCATATTTTTGTTACTTGGATGGCTACTCCGGATTTTTCCAAATACCTATACATCCAAGTGACCAAGAAAAAACTACTTTTACTTGTCCATATGGCACCTTCGCCTATAGAAGAATGCCATTTGGATTATGCAATGCCCCCGCTACTTTCCAACGTTGTATGATGGCCATTTTTCTGATTTCATTGAAAATATAATGGAAGTTTTTATGGATGATTTTTCAGTTTATGGTTCTTCCTTTGATGAATGTTTGAAAAATTTATCGAAAGTCTTACAAAGATGTGAGGAAGTAAACTTAGTTTTAAATTGGGAAAAATGCCATTTCATGGTAAATGAGGGGATTGTTCTTGGACATATGGTGTCCGAGAAAGGGATTGAAGTAGATAAAGCAAAAGTTGAAGTTATTGAAAAATTACCTCCACCTACAAACGTTAAGGGTGTGAGAAGCTTTTTGGGACATGCGGTTTTTACCGAAGATTTATAAAGGATTTTTCAAAAATTTCTAAACCTTTAACTAATCTACTTTTAAAAGATGCTTCATTTGTATTCGATAATGCTTGTCTTGAAGCTTTCAACAGGTTAAAGGAAGCTTTGGTATCCGCTCCTATAGTGCAACCACCCGATTGGGATCTCCCTTTCGAAATAATGTGAGATGCAAGTGACTTTGCGGTGGGAGCAGTTTTGGGGCAGCAGAAGGACAAAAAAGTGCATGCCATACATTATGCTAGTCGAACGCTTGACGAAGCACAAGTCAACTACGCCACCACAGAAAAGGAGTTATTGGCCGTGGTATTTGCAATAGACAAATTTCGGTCATATTTGGTGGGTTCGAAAGTAATAGTTTACACGGATCATGCGGCAATAAGGTATCTTTTGGCAAAGAAGGACGCCAAACCAAGACTCATAAGATGGATCCTTCTTCTCCAAGAGTTTTATTTAGAGATCCGTGACAAGAAGGGGACGGAGAATTTAGTAGCGGACCATTTATCCTGTCTTCCCAAAAATATGGAAGAATTCGATGAAGAAGCACCCCCAATTGATGATTCATTTCCAGATGAACATTTATTAGCCATAAACAATATCGAAGCCCCTTGGTTTGCGGATATTGTTAATTATTTGGCTTGTAAAATTCTTCCTCCGGAATTAAGTTATCAACAAAGGAAGAATTTTTTTTCGGAAATCAAATATTATTTTTGGGAAGACCCTCTCCTCTTCAAGCAATGCGCAGACGGAGTCATTAGGCGGTGTGTGCCTAATGAGGAGGTAAATGACATTCTTCATCATTGTCATTCTTCTCCTTATGGCGGGCATGCAAGCACATCAAAAACCGCCGCCAAGATTCTTCAATCAGGTTTCTATTGGCCCACACTTTACAAAGACGCTCGAAAATTCGTGATCTCTTGTGATCATTGCCAACGTACCGGCAACATTTCAAGAAGGAATGAAATGCCTCTTAACAACATTTTAGAGGTCGAGATCTTTGATGTTTGGGGGATAGATTTCATGGGACCATTTCCATCTTCCTACAACAACAAATACATTTTGGTAGCAGTGGACTACGTGTCCAAGTGGGTAGAAGCCATTGCATCCCCAACAAACGATTCAAAGGTTGTCATGAAGCTCTTCAAAAATGTCATCTTTCCAAGGTACGGGGTTCCAAGGGTAGTCATAAGCGATGGTGGTTCTCACTTTTCACACCGCCAGTTTAAGGCTCTTCTAAAGAAATACGGAGTCCATCACAAAATGGGCACCGGATATCATCCTCAAACTAGCGGTCAAGTGGAAATATCAAAACGCGAACTCAAATGGATCCTTGAGAAGACAGTCACAAGTTCAAGAAAAGATTGGTCGATCAAGTTGAATAACGCTTTATGGGCGTATCGCACTGCTTTCAAAACACCAATCGGGACCACACCTTTCCGTTTGGTGTATGGGAAGCCGTGTCATTTACCCGTAGAGCTTGAGCACAAGGCGTATTGGGCAATTAAAGCACTGAACTACGATTTGGTAAACGCCGGAGAAAAGCGAAGACTACAATTGCAAGAGCTTGATGAACTTCGTTATGATGCATATGAGAATGCCAAACTATACAAAGAGAAAACAAAGAAATGGCACGACAGTCATATCATACGGAAAGATTTCAAGGAAAGGGATATGGTTTTGCTCTACAATTCCCGGTTAAAACTCTTTCCGGGAAAATTAAAGTCTAGGTGGTCAGGACCATTCCAAGTTCGGAAAGTATATCCATACGGAGCCATCGATATTTGGAACGAGCAAAAAGGTGAATTCAAAGTCAATGGGCAAAGGCTAAAACATTATATGATTGGTGATCCTATAGGGGTAGTATCAATCATCTCTTTTGAATGAATTTCAGGCCTCCAAATCCGCCACCACCGCCACCATTCTAGTCGGTACCTCTTTCTCCCTCTCCTCTAATTATTCTTGTCCCAATTTTCATTTCTACTTTTCAAAACATTAGGGACAATGTTTTATTTAAGTGTGGGGGGTAGTATCTATATATTTCTTTTCCCGTTTTTAGTATTTTATTTTTATATATTGCGAGTAGTTTTATTTTCAAAAAAAAAAAAAAAAAAAAATATTTAGCCAATGCTCCCGTTGATGAGAATGTTATCTCTATTATCATTTGTCTAAAGTAAAATTTTTACCTTTCTAACTTCTACTTCTTAAGAAATTTGATAAGAACAACATAGGATTGTATTGGATGGTAAATAGAAAATTTTCAAAATTAATATGAACTTTTAAATCCTATTGAATAGAAGCATTACATTATTATTGAAATTGTGGGCATTTAAGTTTGGATACAATATTCTTGTGAAACTTTTAAAAACATTCTTGTATGTACATATCAAAACTCCCATTTATTTTCTTTTCCAAATATTTACAAAATTGTTATGTTTTTCATGAATCACAAAAACTTTTCCATTTCCACTTTCAAGGCTAAATCAATATAACCTTCTTGTAAATTGTCCACTCAAATATCTAAATGAACTTATCATTATAGAGTGTGACAATTTAAAAACAAGAAACTCAATTGCCACGTTTAATCATAATAATCAATAGCCTTTTTCCACTATCATCCTCCGCTTATTCTTTTTGTGATTCAAAGAGCATAATAAATTTTGGACATACTTGTTAAGGAATAAAATCTTAGTCTAAGAAATGTACTTCCAAGCATGAAAAATTTCTTCACAAAGCACTCTAAAAGAGTAACCTTAATTATCAATTCATTCTTGTGTCCCACAAATTCATTTGGTTATCTCAATATGCTCTTATTCAATGGTATTTATTCATGTCATATTAGCATTCAAACTCTTCTATTTGCTTTCCAATATCATCCTACCTTCTTCTTCACAAATTTCTTAAGACGAAAAATTTAGAAGGAAAGAATTTTATAAAGGCAATACTATATAACAATATTCTGAGGGAACATTGAAGACCTTTCTTGTTTTTTTTTACTAATGTCATTTTCACTCCTCTCTTTTCAAATATTTAACTTGCTCGAGGACAAGCAAGATTCTAGTGTGGGGAGTTGAAAAATGACTATTTTATAGTCATTTAAGGTCTAAAAAAAAGATAGTTTATTAGCTTTTATTCCACTTAAATTACCCATTTTCTACTCTTTATTTGATATAATGCACTTGGAGAATGTTTTTATGATACAAGAAGGTTTTCAATACATTCTTGAGGAAAAAGGAAGCTAAGGCATCATCTTTGTGAAGGAGGAACGCTTGGCAAAAGAGGAAATAAGCTAGTCCATGAAAAGTCAAAGTTCCAGTCAAAGCAGGGTCTGCTCGGCCGAGCAGTACCCTTGAGTCGGCCGAGCGAAACTAGTCCAGAAACAGTCTATTCGAAAAAAGGATTGCTCGGCCGAGCACATTTCCTTGACTCGGCCGAGCACCCCCTGAATCAGCAAAAAGGTGCCTTTTCAAATGGAGACTTCTCAAGGCATCCATCCGGGAAAAATTGCATCCTCTCCTCCAAGGCTTATATATAGAAGTAGAAATCAGTGTTTTAGATATCTAGAAACATTGTAAACTTACTATAGTGAAATTTGTACTCTCAAACATCAAATAATTCTCAGAATTTGTGAAAGATATTCATCATTTCTTGAACAAACTTCTGAGTTTCTCAAGCAATAATATCAAGAGGTTATTTTCAAGTCTTTGTCTCCATTTCAAGTTCAGAATAAGTATCTCTACTCTTCTATCTCATCTTCATCTTATTCTTCTCTTTTTCACAAATGGCTTGTGAGTAATCCCCCTATTTCTTGGGGTTGGAAACTCAAACAAACACTTGTATTTACTAATATTCATGCTCTAAATTTACTTTCTTCATCTTAAACAATTCTACTATATCAAACTTTAACGCCTACGACCATGATGACGTCCATGGCTTGTATGAATCTTAGTTAATCAAGGGAAGTACTGATCGGAGAACCTTGATTAATGGATCCATATAGTCAGAACTAAGTTCATTACTCACGAGAGTAGTGTAATGGCTTAGGGATGCTCCTTGAGTGGAAAGTATGCTGATTTTCATAAAGAAAACTTAATGGATTCTTACTAATTATGGGCCATCGAGAGATAGGGCATAATTAGTATGAGAATACAAACGCTATTTGCTTGATCGTGAGAAGTAGTGTAGGCCTAGCATACCATCCTTGTTTTAAAAATGAAACTCTAAATCTAAAAAGAGCATGATTAATTGATGAATACAATGTTGTTTGTGTCCCAATCCCGAGGATTCCTTAACAATAAGAGTTTTCAATCTAAGCTTTAGTTTTTATTATTATTTTCTAGTCGTGACAAACAATTTTGTACCCCCAATCATTCTCTTTTCTTTATTCTTTTATATAAAGCAAAAAAACTTTTCTAAGTAAAGTTGTCCTCGTGGGAACGACTCGCTCTTGCACTATCTATACTACAAAAACCCGTGCACTTGCGGAATAAACGTAACACATGTCTCGGGCTAACTCTAATCCCGCTATCAATGCCTCGTACTCAGCCTGATTGTTTGAGACAGCGAATTTAAACCTTAGAGCCCACTTAAACCTTTGACCTTCTGGGGCGATTAAAAGGATTCCAGCACCGCTTATAGTTTTTCCTGCTGATCCGTCTACGTTTAGTGACCAAGAGTTTTCCGGTCTTTCCTCAGCACCTTTTTCCTTCTTGCTCCGCTTTTTCTTTGCTTTCTCGGGCTGACTTTTATCTACTTCCTTTTCCTTCGATTCGAATGTGGTCTCTCCTATAAAGTCCGCTAGTGCTTTGGTTATCTCTATGGACCACGACAGCATTCTCCCCGAGGATTCGGGCTTATGGAGTACTTTTTTAGCGGGGCATCTGAATAAACCGTGATCGGGTGAGCGGTGAAGTATGCCCGCAGCTTCCGAGCGGCCATGAGAAGAGCGAAGGCAAGCTTTTCCACGTTTAAATATCGTCTTTCTACTGCGGACAGATCCTTGGATACATAATACACGGGCTTCTGAAGATCGTTTTCTTCCTTCACTAAAACCACGGCCACCGCATTATCGGTTACGGCCAAGAAAATGTAGAGTTCTTCACCCAAGATAGGGCTACTCAAGAGCGGCGGTTTTCCCAGGTAGGCTTTGATTTGCTCGAAAGTGTTTCTGCACTCCTCGTTCCATTCAAAACCTTCATTTTTCCCCTTTTTGAGAGTTTTAAAGAAAGGCAAACATTTTTCAGCTGATCTGGCTATGAACCTCCCCAAAGCCATGATACGGCCATTAAGCTTTTATACTTCCTTAATGCATCTAGGGGGTTGCATATTTACCAATGCCCTGATTTTTTCTGGATTTGCTTCGATACCTCTCTGGTTCACCATAAAACCCAAGAACTTCCCTGTCTTTACTCCAAAGGCGCACTTGGAGGGGTTGAGCTTTATGTTGTTCTTCCGGAGATTGGTGAAGGTCTCTGCTACGTCAACATCATGGGAGGCCCCCTTTGTTTTGACAACCATATCATCGATGTATGCCTCCAGGTTCCGGCCCAGTTGGTCATCGAAAACGATGCCTACCATTCTTTGATACGTTGAGCCGGCATTCTTGAGACCGAACGGCATGTTGTTGTAGGTGTAGGTCTTTCCCGCAGCGTAAAAGGCGCAAGATGGGACATCGGCCTCTTTCATCTTAATTTGATGGTAGCCTGAGTATTCATCTATAAAACTCAGTACCCTATGCCCGGTAATAGAGTCTACCAACTGGTCGATCCGAGGAAGGGGGTAGCAGTCTTTTGGACAAGCTTTGTTCAGGTCTGTAAAATCTACGCACATCCTCCATTTCCCGTTTGCTTTGGTCACCATTAATACGTTGGCCAACCATTTCGGATATTTGATAGGGATTATGATTTTAGCTTTCAGCAATTTATCTACATCTACCTTGATCGCGGCTCTTTTCTCCGGGGAAAAGTATCTTTCTTTTTGAAGGACCCTGGAGAACGTGGGGTCGATGTTCAATTCATGTTCGATCACTTCCCTACTTATCCCCTTCATATCTTCTACGGCCCAAGCGAACATGTCTAGGCTTTTTCTCAGCAGCTCTATCAAAATCTTCCTTTCCTCCGCGGGGATCTCTAGCCCGACCTTTATCGTCTGTTCGGGGTATGTTGGATTTATAACCACATCCTCTAGAGCGTCGTTAGGGCGGATGTCCGTTATCTCCCGGTCATAAAGTGAATCGATCACGATCTCTATCGGCTCGGCCTCGGCCCTCCTTCGGCGGGCTCTCCTGTTCTGCTTGAATTCTGCCCGGGTTGAGTGAAATGACAGGGTCCCGATCATAGTAGTATCTTGGATCTCCTTTCCATTTAATTTCTCCCTTTTCTCCTCTCTTTGAGCCCCTGGTTTGTTCATCACCGCCTTCTCTCTTCTTTTCTTTTCGATGATTTTTAAAAACAACTCGGGATTGTTCTCAATACATGCTATCCCCGCGGGTGTACTGAATTTGACTTTCTGGTGCGGGATTGAAGCCACGATCCCCAGTGCCGCCTGCGCTGTTATTCCAAGTATTGCATTGTACTGGGATTTTAAAGCTATCACCATGAAAGTTATCCGAGCAGTTTTTTCAAATGGCTTTTCCCCAATAGTTACATCGAAATCTATTGTTCCCTTGACATTGACCGTGTGATTAGTGAACCCTTCCAGAAGTCCAGCGTACGGAGTAAGGTGTGCCTCGGACATTCCCATCTCTTCCAGACAGTTGAAATAAAGGATGTCTCGCGAGGCCCCCGTGTCAATCAATACTCTACTGATGTCCGCCCGTCCAATGGACATTTTGATCGTCAAGGGTTGGGTGGAATGAAAAAGCGTGGAGGCCAGTTCGCTCCTCCTGAACCCAATCAATTCCACTTGCTCGGGCGGGTACGCCGGAATCAGGAATACTTTCTCCAACAGTTTGATTTGATTAGACAGCTGGGTGTTGCTTGGGGCTTCCTCCCCGATATATTGGATGCCATAGCGTCCTTCCCCTTCTGAATCGTTAGGGAGGATGTATTGGACATTTCCTCGTGGGGCCTCTCCTTTATCACCGGACCCCGTGATCCACTTTTTCAACTCCCCGGCCTCTACCTTTTGTTGTATTATTTTCTTTAACTGAAAACAGTCGTCCGTGGTATGTCCGTGGCTTTCATGGTATCCACACCATTTATTTTTGTTCGCCTCGTAAGGCTTCCTCTCCAGTGGAGGTGGGGGAGGCAAGGCTTCTGCCCACAATATCTCGGCTCTTGGTGCGATCAAGGGGGTGAAAGCACTGTCATCGCCTCTTTTAAAATTGGGCATGCCCCTTGGTCTGCCTCTACCTCGTCCACCATTGCTCCCCGTATAGCCTGAGGAGTGACGGGAATCATGACCCGTTCGATCCTTTCCCTTATGCTCCTGCGGGCGTCGGCCATGAATGCGGGTTCTACTCCGGCCATAGTGATGGCCCTGTTATACATCTCCTCTGTCCCCTCGGGTTTTCGGCAAGCAAACTCCTGCCTCAAAGTGTGGGATGTTAATCCCCCTAAGAAGCATAGTTCGATGTCGTTTTTTGTTAAGTCCATAATCTGCTCGGTCATTTTTCAGAACCGAGTGATGTATGCTTTCGTGTTCTACCCGGGATATTGCTTAACGCCGCACAAGTCCGATTTTGGTCTTGCGGCCTCCCCAGCGCTCGCGAACGAGTTCAAGAATGAAGTCCGCAATTGCTCATAGCTACAGATAGAACGCGGTTTATGGGCCAATAGCCATCCCAACGCCTTCCCTTTAAAAGTGGAGGCGAGAGCTTTGCATTTTACGGCTTCATCTGTTGAAAACAGAGCCATCTGCCCTTCAAATCGCCCAACATGGATTTTTGAATTAGACGAGCCATCATACGCGTCCAGCGTGGGTACCTTTCCTCTTTGGATTGGGGAATCATTGATCCATGATGCAAAAGCGTCCATGGGTCCAACGCACTTTGTTACGTTTTGCTTGGACTCCCATAGCTCCGCGATCATTCTTTGGAACTTTTGATCCATCATGTCCCCCGTTTTAGCCGTTTTTACTGTTTCTGTAATTTTATCGCCGTTTTTAACAACTGCTTTCCCTTTAAATTGGCCTCTAGGCTTTTTAGGCTGTGATTCTCCTTCCTCACTTTCCCCCTCTTCTTCTTCCCTTTCCTCGTCATCATCCACGAGGATTGTCCGCCTTTTTTCTCCTACAACCCTGCTGGCTCTGCTTTTAGAACTTGTCAGATCATGGGTTTTTTATTTTTCAGGAGGGCTCCAGCATTGGCCTCGGCGTTAAACAGCTCCTCCAGGGCTAGATTCAACTATAGCCCTTCCGCTACCAGATTCTGCCTGTCCGTCAGGATCTGGATTTTCTTTTGGATTTGGTCAGGGGTGAGGGAGTGACGGGAGTTTTTTGAGTCTTGAGAGATTTTGAAGTTTCTATACGATCCCTCAGGTCCGCCTCTCTCCTTGCCTTTTGAGAGGGGGTATAAGAGTTGCCGCTAAGCGTCTTATCTCCCAATCTGGCGAAAACTGACCCCTGGGGCGCTTGTCTCGAAGGGCTAGCGTTTGGATTCAAAATTTCTTTTCCAGTCATTGCGAGGATTTTTTATGCCAAGAATCAACAGAAAGAGTGGAATACACTTTGGGAACCGTAAGAGACGGAAGAACTAGACGAGGATTTGAAATGAATTAGACTGGAAAAGCAAACGAAGCAAGAGATTGCACTGGGAAGATTCTCGTTTCCCGGCAATGGAACCACAGATGACGCCCTGTGAATCTGGGGTCACGGAGATAGAACTCTAATTTGATTGTCTCCTGTTCCTGATCACAACACAAACAAGAACACCATTAGGACCAAGGCCGGGTTTGAATCTGGCTTAGGCCCTCGGGTGTGAGAGTAAGTTCTCGGAGGAAAACCTAAGAAGATAGATCCGTGAACACCTAGTGTGTGTGATTAGGGTAGAGCACGTACCTGGCCCATAGGGGCGGATAGGAGTATTTATATGGGTAGGAGAGAGTGGTAGGTTCAAGGTACCAACTGCCCTGGTACCGGCTAGACACACGGCATGTCCTCATTGGTCTGTCCAGGAGAGTCGCTGAGAATGTGGCGTGTTGTCAGGGAATCATGGTTCCACCACCAACCGTTATGGTATGTCAGGTACAAACAGTTAATGTCAGTTGTACGTCTGTGATAGCTGGGTACTGTGGGCTCCGGACACGAGGTTGAGTGATCAACACAGGACCCTTAGGATAGCGGGAGGCAGAGCCATCTTCGGTCAGGGTCATCGGGGAGCCCGGGTCTCTCGGGTTTGCTCGCTTGCGGGCTTATCCGGTTCGGTCCTCAGGATTGAGGTCTGGGGTGGACGAACTCGTTTGTACTGGCTCTGGACCGGGATCGGGCCGGTTTGTGACGCTCGGTCTCATCACAACACACTTCGCAGGCCAAAACTCAAATAAATTATACTCCCTCTGTTCCACCGTCTCAAAAGTACTACCCCAACTTCTATCTTACTAATTATAACTCAATTAAACTGAGTTCAACAACACTAAATAGCTTCTTTAACCTTACCAACAACCACTTTTACCAAAACACATTACAAAGCAACATTCACCATACAAAGTACCATATAATACATATATGAACATTTTAATAATTAAAGGGGAATTAGTAACTTACCTATTTCCGGAAAAGTATCGAGAAAATAATATTTGATCGGGTAGGAATACTCTACTCAACACCCTGAATATTTTGGTATAATTAGATTTTAAAATAGAGTAGTAAATTAAAAGAAACAAAATAAATTGGAATGGAACCCTTACCTTCTTCAAGAACCCAGAGAAAATGTAATTGGGAAAGTTGAAAGGTGTAGTGTGTGTGTAGTGACGCAGAAAAGAGAGATGGGAGGATAAGAATGTTTTGATATTTTCCACTTTCATTTAAACCCCTCCACTTAAATCTTTGAACACTTAAACCCCTCTAGTTATATTTTCACATATAACCCTATAGTTTCACTAACTCATTTATTCAACTTAACAAACTTTCTACTAACATTTTAACTATCACATATACTCAATTAATATATGCAAGTCAAGAAAATATTATCTAACACATAAAATGCACACATAATTTCCATTTTAAGATTAGAAAATTAGGATGGGTTTTGGGGTCGTTACATTGATAGTAGGTTGATTGAATGAATTGTATGGTGGAAAATGAAGAGAGAGAATGGGTGGGTGGGGTAGATTGAATATAAAACTATAAAAAGATTACCATTTTTGGGAGTCTCAAGTGAAGTGGGACGGATCAAAATGGAAATAAGTCTCAAATGAGGTGGGACGAAGGGAGTATGTCTCAGTTTAAAATTCTTAGTTGTTTATTCCATAAATAGCAAAGTATGAACAGTGTTTTGGACAATCTTGCCCTCATAAAGATCATTTAATTATCAAAACAAAATGTTACTTACCTAACTTACTTTTCACATGTTTTATAAATAGTGTTTTGGACAATTATATCCTTGGCTCCCTACTTTTCTTCATTGATTTCTTAATAAGCGTGCAATGTCAAACTAAGAACTTTAAATACGGCCGTAGGAGTATTTTTCTTTTTCATTTTTCACATTTTTAAAACATATCGACTCTTATATTTATTTGATCAAATACCAGTCTACTCTTATACTACATCCTTCCCGGAGTGAGAGTCTTACCTCCAGTGCCGGTCCAGTAATATTTGAAGCCTAAGGCGAACATTTTGGTCGGGGCATTTGATTAAATTTTGTGAATTTTTCCTTGTTTAAAAGGGTATTTTCGTAGAAAAAATTTTAACCCTTGAAACAACAAAATGAAGTATATCTACCAAAAATTACATCATATAATATATATATGTAAGACTTAATATTATTGAGTCATCCCAAAAACATTAGACAGATACCTATAGCACATTGACTGATTAGAGTATGTTTACAAACAAAAAAAAAAATTAAATATTTAAATTATTAAGTTAAAATTTACTCCATAAAGGCTGACTAAATAATGCAGTCTTATATTGAACATCAACCAAGATAATTCACCATAATTATAATGACAAAAAACAAATTAAGAAAGAAATACAATAGAAATATAATTATGTTGGAGATGACTTTTGAATAGTCAAGAGAAGAAGAAGAAAGCAGCATCAAAGATCCGGCCGGGTATATTGCTGGATCCGGTCGGACATTGTGAGGTCCGGCCGGACCAAGGTCAAGACCCGGTCGGACCATCTGATTCCGGGTTTGGCTTGGTTTTGTGATATTCTGGCTTGCGTAGAAAGTAAATTAAATTCCTTTTGCACTTTAATTTAGGACTCCTTCAGTCTTCTGGTTTAGGTCTCTAGCCTTTAAATACTAGTTGTAAATTAGTATTCTCTAAGCGTGATTCAATTGACAAAGAGAGGAGTTGAGATCTCCTGTACCACTTTTGTGTGTCACTCCATGTACCACTTCTAATCCAACCGTTAACATGTTTGTGGATATATCAATAATATTTTAATCTCAATAACTGTTAGCCGTTAGATTACTTGTGGCACATAGAGTGGCACACAAAATGGTACAGAGGATTTGGACTCCAGAGAGAGAGAGAGATCAGTAATTCTAGATCTAGGGATTTGCATAGCTAGGAACTTTGTGATCAAAGTTCATGCAAAGATAGATTAGTGTGATCATCTTCTTGTAATTGTTTTTCCGCCATAATAATATTTGTTTCCCTTTGCCCGTGGACGTAGCCAATAGGTTGTTGGGGAACCACGTAAATTCTGTGTTGTTGATTTGCGTTCATTATTATTTGCTATTTCTTGGGTCTGATTTACTAACAAGTGGCACCAGAGCCTGGTTAGTCAAGAAAGATCAGGGTACTCTGCTGCGGTAGAAGAGATAGACTCCGGGATGGACCACAAGATTGACAAGTCTGACGGAAAGAACAGATTTATTTTATGGTAGAAGATTATGCATTAGGCGTGCAGATCGCGGGTAGAAAAAGTGCAGATAGCTTGCAGAAAATGTGTAGTTCGCGTGCAGTCTTGGTGCAGGTCGCGTGCAGTTTTGGTGCAGATCGCGTGCAGTCCGTGTGCAGGGTCCGTGCAGAAATCTGGGTGTCTAGGTTGGACACGTCTAGTATTGTATTTGTTGCCTCTGACATATTTGAGTTTGAAATTTTCCTGGTTATTCTGAAGCTCTTCATTGTAGAGGATCGAAAATCAATAAATCTGAGAGCAGTCAGTGATTGCTCATCTGTTCTAGCAATAGCAAATCTGGTAGATCTGAATCCGAAAGTTCGTCTGGTGTTCGTTGGTGATCCAAGAACGCATCTGGAACATTTCGGTGCCTGGTATTTGCATCTGAAGACGAAGATCTGAAGCTAGGGTTCTGTGATCAGATGTTAGCTGCCTGGTATAATCTGAAGATCTAACATCTGTTGTAGTCTATTCTAGTGATCTAGAAGTAGATACAAAATTTGTGTTTCCCGAGGCAATAAGTCTGGTTAGATTTCAGAGTTGTACATCTAACTCCGCATCTGAAGAATTCTGAGTCGGTTGTAGCTAGAGCCGTCAATTTGGGCCGAGCCCGTTGGGCTGGCCCAGCCCGTCATGGAATGAGGGTGGGTTGGGCCTTAAATATACCAACCCAAATACAAGTGGGACATTTTGGGCTAGCCCATTTAGGTCATGGGCCAAACGGGTTCGGGGCGGGCCAACCCACTTATTTTTTTTCAACTTTTTTTTTCTTTAGTCAGCGAAGTGGCGAACGTGTTGTCTGATGTATATATGTATGTCTCTACTCTCTCTCTACTCTTTAGGGTTTCTTTTATTGAGATTGGATCCTAAACCTAAGGGGGAGCAGAGGGGGAAAAGGAGTCTAAGTCGGGGGAGTTGGTAGAGACCAAATGGAGTTCAAACCGGAAAAGGAATTCTGGGCGGAGGAGAAGGCGGGCGCCTGCCTAGGGCCAAACGGGCGCTCTAGCAGGCAGTCCGTTGGCCCACCTGGAGAAAACAATTCAAACGGGCGCCTGGGGGGTGCAAGCGGGCGCTTGGTATGCCGGCTGGGCTGACTTGTTTTCTATTCTGACACGATCTCTTCCTAATTTGACTTAGGGCTTCCTTGTACTGCTATATAAGCATGATTTCATCCAGAATATTGCGTACCCAAAAAAAGGAGAAAGTTAGGATATCAAGGAGAGCCACAAAATAGTGTCTAGGAGGGGGCCGGGGGCCTAAGAGAGCCATAGAGGGCGATCCTACAACCCGGCCATGACCGTGTTGTTTGTGTGTTCTTGGGGAGGTGAGATAATATTTATGAGAGATTGCTCATGGAGAGTTACTATGCTAGATCTGTGTGAGTGCATATGTAAAGTTGTAATCCTTCATATATTATTATAGTGATATCCTGGCTTGGGGCCTCCGGATGTAGCCACGTGGGGGTGGTGAACCGGGTTAACAAATCATGGTGTTCTTGTTCTTTCATATTATTATTTCATGTGTTGATTTAGTTTCTCCATATTGATGACTGCTAGTATGGGCTAGTGGATGAGGTGATCCCCCCAATTCCCCAACAACTGGTATCAGAGCTTTGATTCGAGATCTAGGGGAGATCCAAGGTGAAGAAAAGCGACAACAGATTTTCGTGCAGCGCACGTGCAGAATTCGTGCAATGCACGTGCCGGCTTGGTCGAGCGCACGTACAGATTTCATGCAGTGCATATTCTTCGTGTGGAAGATGTGCAGGGATCTGAGAGCTTCTAGGGTTCTTGGTTGAAGCAAGACACGGCCAAATAGGTCAAAGATCGTGCGGAAGATCAGAAAGTCTGAAAAGTTTGTTTGTTTCTTATGAGATCTACAGAAATTCGAGGTGGAATTTGGAGATGCAGAGATCAAGATGGATCTGGAGGTATTTAAGGGACTTTGGGGCAGTCAAGGTGGTTGGAGAAAAATATGAAAGAAAGGAGATTGCATCAGGCACTTGCGTAAGCAACCGACGATGCAGAGGTGAGTGGTATAAGCCGATTTGACCACGTGAGAAGAGGAGGACTTCTCGCAAACAACGGATAGGGGTAAGGAGGATGTTGTACTCTACCGACAACATCAACTTCATTATGGGTGGGAGCAAGAGGCTTAGAGACCGTCCTATTGGTGTAAAACTGAGAGACATCAATGAACGGTGTGTTAGGGGGGAGAGTGACTCGAAAGTTGCAACGCGGTGGGAGTCAAAAGGCCCTAACAGAGAGCGAGAAAAGACCACAAGAAGTCAATGCAAGAAGCAAGGTGTGTCCTAGTTTCATGGGGAGCATTGCAGAAGGAGTGGATCTAGGAGGGAGAAGGCGAAGTTATTCTTGCAAATATATCAAGGTAGAAGTTGATTTGGGGAGGCAATAAGAGTCTAACACGGAGAGGTTGAAGCGTCGCTTGGTTTCAACTCCCCTTATTACTTGGGTATGGAGGCTCATGGTGGAGGAGCGTGGAGGCTCAACATGGTGTAATGGTGGAGCGTGGAGGCCTATCATCAACACAATGGAGAAGCTTAGTGCACGGTGTTACAATGTTCAAAGGAGGTCATCTTCGTGGTGGGAGTTTGACGGGGATGATTACTATGCTTATAGGTTTAGTCTCTAGGTGGGATATTGTTGGGATTGGATCCTAAACCTAAGGGGGAGCAGAGGGGGAAAAGGAGTCTAAGTCGGGGGAGTTGGTAGAGATCAAAAGGACTTCAAACCGAAGAAGGAATTCTGGGCGGAGGAGCAGGCGGGCGCCTGCCTAGGGCCAAGTGGGCGCTCTAGCAGGCAGTCCGTTGGTCTGCCTGGAGAAAACAATTCAAGCGGGCGCCTGGGGGGTGCAAGCGGGCGCTTGGTATGCCGGCTGGGCTGACTTGTTTCCTATTCTGACACGATCTCTTCCTAATTTGACTTAGGGCTTCCTTGTACTGCTATATAAGCATGATTTCATCCAGAATATTGCGTACCCAAAAAAGCGAGAAAGATAGGATATCAAGGAGAGCCACAAAATAGTGTCTAGGAGGGGGCCGGGGGCCTAAGAGAGCCATGGGGGGCGATCCTACAACCCGGCCATGACCGTGTTGTTTGTGTGTTCTTGGGGAGGTGAGATAATATATATGAGAGATTGCTCATGGAGAGTTACTATGCTAGATCTGTGTGAGTGCATATGTAAAGTTGTAATCCTTCATATATTATTATAGTGATATCCTGGCTTGGGGCCTCCGGATGTAGCCACGTGGGGGTGGTGAACCGTGTTAACAAATCATGGTGTTCTTGTTCTTTCATATTATTATTTCATGTGTAGATTTATTTTCTCCATATTGATGACTGCTAGTATGGGCTAGTGGATGAGGTGATCCCCCCAATTCCCCAACATCTTTCACTTTCAGTTTTCAATTTCTAATTTTCTATCGCCTTTCTCTCTTTCGACCTTTCTCTCTCAAGTCTCAACCGGCGCCTCCAACATCGCCAGTCGCCACCATCGCCGGTCGCCGCCATCACCGGTCACCGCTACTCTTCTCTGCCCTTCCATCCATCGCCATCTGTTCTGGTAAGTCCACCATCGCCACTGTCTTCGATCTATTAATTTTCCGTCCATCGCCTTTCTCTCTCTCTATCTATTCGACCTTGCTCTGTTTGATTTCACAACAATTTAGTTATAAATGAAAATATAAATCACTGAAGCTACTCAAATTAGTGACCAATTTTACGAAATTCGAATAAAATTTCGATTTTAGTAGATTTTACTAAAATCGAATAAAATTTCGTCACCATCGCCATTTTCTTTGTAATGTAAGTATGTAACTATGATGCTGTCTAAGTCTTCAGTGTGTACACTGGAACCTGTTTGGTACTCATTAGTCATGGAAGTGATGGAACCTGCTTGATCATGCTGCCCTTCCTTCTTTTTTTTTTTTTTTTTAACTAGCAGGTGACTTGGGCTCTTGGCCCGCCTGGCCCACTAACCCAAGGTGGGGTGGGTTGGGTTGGCATTTTCTCAGCCCGCCAAGAATTTGGGCCAGCCCGCCCCCCCGTTTGAAGGTGGGCTGTGGTGGGTTGGGCCCAACCCGCCCCGCCAGCCCGTATTGACAGCTCTAGTTGTAGCGATGGTGAGCAGTGACAATCTGAATGAGGATGGTGATTATGCCCTAGTGACTGAAGAAGAAGCGTGCAAGGAAGTTGCATGGGTTCTAGATTCGGGAGATTTTCATCGCATGTGTTCGCGCAAGGAGCAGTTTACAACGTACGAGTAGAAAGACGGAGACCGTATTTATATGGCTAATGGATCTATCTGCGAAGTATAGACGTGTCCATTGCCGGTTAACCGGCGGTTAGCCGGTTATAACCGGCGGTTGAGAAGTCGGAGAAGGTGTAACCGTAACCGCCCCGGCTAACCGGCTCTAACGGTTAAGGTTAGGCGGTTAACTGGTTAACCGGTTAAACTGGTTCATCCGGTTAAACCGTCTGCCTTTTTCCCATTTTTTTAAACTGAAAAATGTCCAAAAAGTGACTGAAATCTGGAAATTTAACTGAAAAATGTCAAAAAAACTGATTGGAAACTGGAATAAACTGACTGGAAACCAAAAAATTGACTGAAACCGTTAAAAAATTGACTGGAATCGTTAAAAACTGACTGGAAAACTAGAAAAAATTACCTCAAAACTGAAAAACTAATTGGAACCTTAAAAAAACTGACTGGAAATCTGAAAAAAAAAAAAAAAAAAAAAAAAAAAACTGAAAACTGATAAACTGGCTACAACCGCTAAAAAACTGACTGGAAATCGAAAAAAAAAATTAACTGAAAACTGATAAACTAACTGCAACTGTTAAAAAGCTGACTGGAAATCTGAAAAAAAAAAATACTGAAAACTGTTAAACTAACTGAAACCATTAAAAAACTGACTGGAATTCGTTAAATAACTAACAAGAATTTGGAAACTAACTGGAATTTGTTAAATAACTGACTGGAAACTAACTGAAATCTGAAAATTAACTGGAGTTTTGACGATTAGAGAGAGAAATATGGAGAGAAGTAAGGTAGAATTGTGGAAAAAAATGGGAGGAGGGAGGGGATATTTATAGTTTCAAAAAAAAACCTTTTTTTAAATTTTCTCAACTAGCCGTTGGGAGGGGCCACACTGTCATTATTAGAAATTAGGTGCAGTTAGCTGGTTCAACCGCCGGTTATAACCTCCGGTTCAACAGGAGACTCAACCGACGGTTATAACCACCGGTTTACCGGTTATCAGAATATGTAACCTTAACCGGATTGCCCCTATCCGGTTCACATCCGAACCGGTTAGCCGGTTCCGGCACGTCTAGCGAAGTAGTTGGTATGGGCTCCGTAAAGGTGAGAACTTTTGGTGATAAATTTTTTACATTGAACAATGTGAGACACGTTCCACAAGTAGCAAAGAATCTGGTATCACTTAGTCGGTTGGACAAGAAGGGATACAGTTTCAAAGGTGAAGGTGGAGTTCTGGATGTCTACAAATGTTCAGATGTGATTCTGAAGGGCGAAAGAAAATGTTTCTTGTATATCCTCCAAGGTTCTGAGATGGGTGAGGGTATTGACAAGCAGGTGGAGCGGCGTTTTACTCTAGGCGGGAGTGAACTGGGCAAGCCACGGCTAGAAGATCAACACATACCAGTTTTATCAGTTATGGTTGGCAAGATCCAATGTCGACTAGATGGGCCACATCTGAATGACTGTTAGTCGCCCGTTGGGGTGATTCTGAGTGCTCGTAGGTGCACGTCTGGGTGTCCGGTGGGGTAAATGCATGCAGAATATCTGATTGTCCATTAGGACAAAGTTGTTTGTCTGGTGAGGCAAATTCTGGGTGTCTTGAAGATACATGGCGCGCGAAATATCTGGTTGTCCGGAGGACAAATCTAGTGTCTTTGAAGAAAGACAGACTGAGGCAAAGTGGATAAATCTAATTCTGGTACGAGGGATGTGGCTCAAGGTGGAGTCTATGTCGGAAGCTCGTGCATCTGAATTATTAGGGGAGATTCAAAGTCAAGGTGGAGATTGTTAGAGATGACTTTTGAATAGTCAAGAGAAAAAGAAGAAAGCAGCATCAAAGATCCGGCCGGGTGTATTGGTGGATCCGGTCGGACATGGCGAGGTCCGGCCGGACCAAGGTCAAGACCCGGTCGAACCATTTGATTCCGGGTTTGGCTTGGTTTTGTGATATTCTGGCTTGCGTAGAAAGTAAATTAAAGTCCTTTTGGGATTTAATTTAGGAATCCTTCTGTCTTTTGGTTTAGGTCTAGCCTTTAAATACTAGTTGTAAATTAGTATTCTCTGCGCGTGAGAGAGAGATCAGTAATTCTAGATATAGGGATTTGCATAGCTAGAAACTTTGTGATCAAAGTTCATGCAAACATATATTAGTGTGATCATCTTCTTGTAATTGTTTCTCCGCCATAATAATATTTGTTTCCCTTTGCCCGTGGACGTAGCCAATAGGTTGTTGGTGAATCACGTAAATCCGTGGACGTAGCCAATAGGTTATTGGTGAATCACGTAAATCCTGTGTTGTTGATTTGCGTTCATTATTATCTGTTATCTTTTGGGTCTGATTTACTAACAAATTAGTTTCATCGTACAAAAGAAAAAAGAGACGAAAAAAATACCTTGTTAAAGCACAGTGCCGGCCGTTCTTGCGGCCGACTGTAGTTCTAGAGGTTTTTTCTTTTTCGGTTTCCCGTAGGTTTTGCGTTGGGTAGGGCGCTAGGGATCATATATGTGGATATAAGTACAATTTAATTAAGGATTTAAGAAAAACAATGATTGGGCTCTTTTTTGAGTTTGGGCCTATTAAATTTTGGTTGTGGGCTGAGAAGTGAGAACAACAGATTAAGCTAAATTTTTGGGTTCCAATGTTATATTTTCATTGCTAGACTTGCAATTAGGATAAAAATGGGCCTATAATGTATGTATAAAAGTAGAATTTGGGGGCCCTAAAATTAGGCTATTTTTTAGGGGCCTTAGTGGCCTAATGGAAGGGACGGTGGAAGGGACGGGTCTGCTTATCTCCCAATTACACGGAGATTAAGAAATTGTGTAAGTAAAGTAAGAATTGTGTGTGTAAAAGTAAAGTAGAAGAGATAACGAGTGGGAGGGAATAGTAAGTTGATTGGTGTTGTGTCTATAAAAGTAAGTAGGAGAGAGAATGAATGGGATTAATAGTATTTTATTTTATTTTTTGGTGTTTTAGGAAAGAAACTCTTACTCTAGGACGTATCAAAATAGAAAGTAGGATTCTTCCTCTGGAACGGTGGGAGTAGTTGATAGTTGATGTACATAAGAAATTGACTCTAAACTAATTAGGATAAACCATGATCAATAGAGGATAATAAATCACAAAATGATGTTTTTCTCTCCCTCAAATCTCTCCTTCGAACCATAATTTCGTATATAAAAATCTGACTCTAAACTAATTAGGATTGTCTATATATATAGGAACAAATATGAGTGAAAACAAGACTCCTTGGAAAAGCAGAAAGGTGAAAAACATGGCTATAAGTAGACATGCCTAAAATGTATCTGAAACCGGCGGAAAGGGTGGTAGAACCGCACCAAGGATACGTTCAACTCGTACCCGCCCAACAACCGTAACGGGATGAAACTGGGAACTGTTGGAAGCCGGATCTGATGATGCCCTATGAATCTGGGGTCACGGAGATAGAACTCCAATTGGAATGTCTCCTGTTCCTGATCACAGCACAAACAAGAACACCGTTAGGACGAAGGCCGGGTTTGAATCCGGCTTAGGCCCTCGGGTGTGAGAGTAAGTTCTCGGAGGAAAACTTAAAAAGATAGATCAGTGAAGACCTAGTGTGTGTGATTAGGGTAGAGCACGTACCTGGCCCATGGTGTCTCGCCCCGGAAATTCCAAAAATCCATAAACATAAAATTTACATAATGTACATCTCCAAAATGCAAAATACCAAACCGGGCGCGTGAATTCAACTATAAACCAATACCAACAAACAATACCTCAACGAGATTATAACTCGGAGACTAGAAACAAACGCGGAAGCAAGAACAACTGTTAATAATATAAATTCCCAAAGGACAACAGTATATACATAATCCTGGACGACCACGACCTTTCAACCATATACAAAGAGGCTCTGAAGAGCAACTACCCCAAAGGCGATCAACCTGCTCAGAAGACTCCCGATACAACGGACCTCAAACGATACCACTTGCTTTCCTGGGGGGGTTAAGGAAAAACAATTTGAAACAAGAAACGGGGTGAGATAAAATCTCAGTAAGTTACTAAATGCATCTACATGGCATAATATCATGCAAATCAATTATATAACTGAGCAAGTAAATCATATAACAACAAATGAGAAAGTTCACTATCGCCAACCGTCTCATACCAGTTGGAAATAACGACTAACTCATCATGCAGCACATAAAACTGAAATAAACACGTTACAAAGGATACTGAGCCAAGGTTTAAACCAAAAAGATATAACAATTGATGCGCAGCTTGAACCAATTCCAATCAACCAATCTTCGTGTTAGCATAAACAGCTGAAGACATCCAATCAACGTAGCAGCATAAGAGCTGAAGGAAACCAATCAACCCATCTTCATAGTAGCATAAAAGCTGAAGAGAAAACCCCCAGTACCGGAACCAATAACAACAAGGGGACGATGACACACAGTCAAAGCCCAAAACCAATAACTATAATGCTCATAAAGGGGCTAGCTCATCTCACATCCAAGGCCAATCTGGAGGAGGGTAATAATGGGGCAAAACAATGGTCAAGAATTATAATGGACTCAGCTCATTGCCATTATAATCTTTCGCATCGCCCGAAACAAACACAAATGCCAGCTGGGCTTTCAAATAAATGCCAAGTAATAAACACTAGCTTAGATAAACAACTAGTGATTCCAAAGTAGGGAACCATACCAAATAATCACCATAAAGATGCAACGGTTACTCATGAAGAGTTTAACAACAACGATAACAAGAGTTTCTCATGAAGAGCACCACAACGATAAACGGAATTGCTCATAAGGAGCCCAACAACAATGATTATTAAAACACGATGATTCCATGATAAGGGACCATACCAAATACATCCTAAAGGTGATACCCACGAGTTACTCATAAAGAGCACAACCCAACGGTCATTCACAAATGGTACAAAGACTATTACCAAAATGACCCTAAATGTCTACTCATAAAGAGTACTATGACCAATAAATCAACAATCTCTTTACACATGGGATTCCAAATAGGAAATCCGAATAAATGCACATTAAGATTAATCAAAACCACAGGTACCCAATCACCATTTCACGCTTTACATCCGTTCATAAACGAACAAATTCTAAACGCCCCAAACGAACCCAAAAGGTTACACCTATTCATACATGATCACAAACGGACCAAACCCAACACTTTGGTGTTCCAAAACAACCCTCTAGGTACTATAGGATATCACCTAAAACCTAGACCAAGTCTTATCCTAAAATCAATTTGATTGGAATAATCCTGAACACATCATAAGATGCCCAAACATTCCCAAATAATACTTAGTCAAATTTCACTACATATTTGTTCACAAAGGAACCATTAACAAACACTAGAGTGTTCCACGGTGCCCAACTAAGTCAACTAGAATAGTACTACGGAACCTAGACCGAGACTACACCTTGATCTTAAACCTCAACAATAAGACAACCATTCTGATCTGGAACCATGCGGCCAATAGAACCATTGCGTAGTACTCGAAAAGATCTCTCCAAAGATAGTTTACACGTCCAAAACGGAGTCCGGACGAAGAAGTTATGGCCTCCGGAAGATTGAACGTAAAACGGACAATTTTTATAAAGTGTTCGGCCGGACATTATGAAAAATCCCTGTTTTAGCTCCGAATTTCACTCTTTTCATTCTAAATATTAGGAGTACCTATATATACTTCTATCCTAACATTTAAAGACAAGAAAACTCAATTCATGTGCCTCTGAAACCCAAATAACCCCAAAATTATTAAATAACATAAAACTACATATCTAAAACAACAAATTCTAACTTGTATAGTGAAGTATAAAAATGACTTCTAAGCTTATAAAAGCTTTTTATAACAACTATAAACCAATTTTACTAAGATTTGAACATAGTCATAAATAATATAAAATTACACAAAATACCAATAAATTCCAAATAAATTATAAATTTCCCACAAATCATCACTTAACAACCCAAGCATCATAGATAGTAATTATGAGCATTAATATACAAAGAAGGGGGAAAGTAACTTACTTGGAAATTATGAAAGATGACAGAATTCAAATTTTCTTGGCTCTAAACGATCCTAGCGACGATCTATGCATTTTTCATAAAATGAGCAATAAGAAATAATGAAAGGAAGATGATCAAAAAGAAGAGAGAAGGAGGAGAGAGTTCTTACCTTCTCTAGCAACAATGGAGGAGAGAGAATGGATTGAGTGTGCTGGGAGAGAGAGGGAGGGGGTGGGAGGTTGAGATAAAAAGAAATGTTACACTTAGGGCCCCTCCTCCACTAACAACACAATACTCTTATACTCCCCTCTAACAACTAAGACCCAACACTCTACACTAGCACAATTAACCAATTAAATGTAGGCATAAAATATTATGAAACACAAAATGCACACATAATTATTTAAATCAATAAATAATTTAAATAAATAAATAAGAAATAAATAAATAATTAAATATTTATTACTAAGAAAATAGAGGCGGGTTTTTGGGTCGTGACACATGGGGGCGGATAGGAATATTTATATGGGTAAAAGAGAGAGGTAGGTTCAAGGTACCAATTGCCCTGGTACCGGACAGACACGCGGCAGGTTCTCATTGGACCGTTCAGGAAAGTCGCTGAGAACGTGGCGTGTTGTCAGGGAATCATGGTTCCACCACCAACCGTTATGGTATGTCAGGTATGAACAGTTAACGTCAGTTGTGCGTCTGTGACAGCTGGGTACTGCGGGCTCCGGACATGAGGTTGTGTGATCAACACGCGACCCTTAGGATAGCGGGAGGCAGAGACATTTTGGTCATGGTTATCGGGGAGCCCGGGTCTCTCGGGCTCATTCCCCTGCGGGCTTATCCGATTCGATCTTCAGGATTGAGGTCCGGTTAGGACGGGCTCGGTTATACCGGCTAGACCAGGTTCAATCTGATCTACAGAGCTCGGTCTCATCAGTGGCCCCTAACTCCGAGGGTCAGCTTATTTATGAGCGGTGCGAGGAGTTACTCGTCCATAGCTTGGTCCGGGCAAACCTCAATAAATATGGGCACGGAATACAATGGAACGGGAGTCTTACGATGGTGGCCGATGATAGGACAGTGGGCCCCTCGTGTCAGGCTAGTGACGTAGCTGTCAGGTCCTTGATATGACAAGGAGCTCGCTCATTAAATGCGAACCGTCATTGGAATTCGAAAAAAACTGGTTCCCGCCTCTTCATTTTCTGGTTTATGCCGGGTCAATCCGGATCTTGGACAAAACCCGACCCATTCTGGGGGTATAAATAACCCTAATTGGATCATTCAAAAACCTTCGGCACCTTTAATCTTCGTCTATTGCTTTCGGAAAAATTACTGCTGTCAACAACGACGATTTGCTTCTTCTATTTCCTTAACTCGATCAATTAACAGGTAGCGCTTCCAATTTTTATTTTCGTCGCTTGACTTCTAATTGCTAACTTTTTGACTTTGGTCCTTTCCACCGTTCATCGGGGGTAAAACCTCAAAACGCCGTATCTTCAAAACTTCTAACGTCACGAACCAAGTTTTTAACTTTTAACCACCGAGTTTTCAATTTCTGATCGGTTGACTTGCCTCTTTCTTAGGAATCTCGGGTCCATTTTGATTTTATAAAGTTTTGTTGAAAAAACCTCTGACTGTGGTTATGGATGAATTGGACCTGGGGAGAATGCTTCGTCCTGACCTTTTTGGTTGTTGTCGACGAACGGGAGGGATTTACCGGTATCTGATAAGTGCCTGGAAAAGGCTTTCCTTGGACTATAGGGACAGTCTATGATTGGGACTCTTGGATTCTACCCCTGCTGTGGGAGACAGGTCCCTCGGTCCATTTTGATTCGGGGAGAATGAGGGTCCTAGGGGGTGAGGAACAATTAGGGTTTTTGTGAAAGCGGTTTTAACTCGATTCCCCGATAATGTAGATATGGCGGGTAATGCTAGAAGGTTGGTGAGGTTAGTTGGAGATCGCGTGTCTGCGAGCGAACCTGATGCTCAGTCTTGGTTGGATACCCCTCTGGATGATGAATTGCTCGTTCAGTGCCATGACCGCGATATTCCTACGAATGCTGGGGTGATTGAGGTAACCAGCAGCGGGGATGCTTCAGAGCGGGCTGATGATGGCGATGAATTCTTACTGGATGAACCCGCTCGTGACGCCGAGGGAGATGGGTCTTCAGACACCCAACCGGATTCACGCGAGCAACTGGAGAGATTGGCCCCTAATACTGCCCGTAAGGTTAACTTGCTCAGCTCCCCTGTTAGGATCGTGGATTCCTTTCCTAAGGGCCCGGATAACAGGATGACCAGTCAAGCAGGTGTGTCTTGTTCTGGTGCGGTCTGAGGGACGAGGGCGAGGAGGATTCTAACGATGAGTATTTATCGCAGTTTCACGTCGACTCCAAAGTCTATCTTGTCCATGGTCTTATTGAATATGAGTCTCTTATGGGTGGTAAATCAATGACTCCTCCCTTGATCCGGGCCGAGAACCTTGCCTGCATATTCTATCCGGTTCAATTCGAAAATGGGCTGCGCCTTCCTTTGGACCCATTTATTTGTGAATTCCTTGAGCTCACCTATTGCCTCCCTTTGGACTTGACTCCAAATGCCATTCGTTATCTAGTGTCCTTTATAGTTGTAAGCCGCGTGCTGGGGTACGAGCCCTCTTTGTCCGCGCTCCACATTTACTTTACCCATCAAGTTACTGCGGGCTGCTTGAGCTTGAAGACCAAACCGCGGTTTGAGAAATTTTTTCCGCTGCTACCAATAAGTTCGATCAATGCAAAGATACCCTTTCGTCATTCAGAATCGGTTAGGCTGGCCATTCCCTCATCCTGACAATCTAGCACCGATCTTGATGTCTCGCCAAAATTTTCCCGATCCAAAAGAAGGCCGCGATCTGAGCGCGGCGATGGAGGCCTATCTTGCTCGGTTTACGAAGAGGGTCACCCTGGATGATCAGTCGGTGATGGAGACTCCTCAAGTCTACGATGTCTCAGCTATTATCAGCGATGAAGAGCTTTTGACATTCGCCGGGGTGGCCCCGAGGCGCGCTGCTGGCCCCGAGCCCAGGGTTATCATGGCCCCTTTGTCGCGAGACCCTGATTGGAAAGTTCATCAATAATTTGCTTTCCTTTCTGATTGCTCTGCTTGTAATTCGGGGGAGACGTGTCCTGACCCTGGTTTACTCGGTCTCTTTCATTGTACTCTTTCATAATGTTTTTCCTGTCTTCTTTGATCTGTTTCACCTATCTGACTGTTTGTCCTTGTTTGCAGATCCGACTGACACGATGCCTCCCAAGACCGCAGCGGAAATTAAGATCGCGGCCAGGAAAGCCGCAGCTTTTGAGAAACAAAGGAGAGCTGATGCTATGAGAAAAATGGAGGCTCCTGGGGTTAAGATCCCCGTTACGGACAAGGTCGACAAATCCAAAGCAGTGGTTTCTCAGCCGCAATTGACCCGGAATTTGCCTCCGAATCCCTGTCAAGGCGCTGGCCGTGGTAAAACTTTGATCGGAACCGGCCACTCTTCTCAGGCTCCCAACATAGGTCTACCTTCTCCCGAGCCAACAAAGAAACGATCTGCTGGCGGGGATCCAACGTCCCCTCAGAGGGATAAATATCAAAAGGTTAGCTCTTCCTCTGATGATTTCACGGTTTTATCTCCTTCGAGAGGGACCATGTGCTCCAATCTGTATCCGGTAGAGTCGATTGAGGATAGAGAACGCACCCAGGAGTTCGGGCTCAAGATAGCCAAGGCCCCAGAGGTTTATGGGGTAGATCTCCATAGTCGCCGAAGCGCTAATGCTTATGTTGGTGACGGGCTAATGCACCGCCTCTATTTTCCTGATTATTAACAGAAAGTTTTGGCTGCTTCGAACCCCATCGCCGCCGTAGGCAATGTTGGTCTGTGTTTGACCAAGGTTTTTTTTGACTTGGATTATATATCGTGCTTCTTCCTGTCCCGCATTGTAATCATCTTTATTTTTTGAAGATTGCCAACGAGGCTATTTATCTGCGTACTCAACATGAGGCTGATGCTTCCGTGATCGCGGCGAGGAACACTGAGCTGATGGCGGCGAGGGAGGAGATCCACAAATTGACCAAGGATGTGGAGAGCATTGGCAAGGAGCTAAAGCGCAAAGATGCGGAGGTCATTATCGCGGCCAAGGAAGTGTCTAAATTGAGCAGTGATCTGACAGTTGCTCGAGAAGCTAAAGAACGGGCTGAAGCTGAGAAGGTGAGTGTCGATGCTCGCAGTGCTGAGCTTCTGAGGTCTTTAGAAGAGGAGAAGAAGAAGTCCGAGGAGCTGTCCAACAGAGTGGATGAGCTGGACGGTAAACTTCTTGATCAGATGCGCTATGAAAATGAGCGAGAGCGGGTCTTGGAGGAGGAGAGGATCAAGGAGGTTGCTGAATTCAAGGAGTCTGCTGAGTATTCTGAGAAAATATCCATCGCGGGCAATGAGCAGTATGAGCAGGCGGTGCACACTATTGCCCGGAATCTTGCGGCCACGGGGAAATACACTACTCAGGAGATAACTATTATCTGTTCCATCGTGGCCACGGATCCGGAATGCTTTAATGGTCACTCTTTGGTGCCTTTTGCCGATCATCAGCTTGAGTCCCTGCCCGAGCCAGTTCGAAATGCTTTGCCTCCAGTTTCACCTGTAACCGTTCAACCCTTGATAAAAATGATAGATGATTTGCGGTTTACGGGTGATGAATCCGCCTTATCTCTGGCCGCAGCTCTGGAGAAGGTCTTTGGCCCCAACGGCCCCTTTGTCGAAGGTATTGTTCTCCCTTTCTCGACTTTTGCCTCTGCTCTAGCTGAAGCCTCTGAAGCTCTGGCTCGTTCTGCGGCTGATCCTAATGCCTCTAATTCTGTTCCAGAAGTGGAAGTCAATCCTCCTCCGGCCAGTTGAAGATCAGACGGGGCTGCGCCCTGGGACCTTTTGTAATAGTCCTAGATTTCACAGACTTGAATATTTAATTGTATTTTGACTTGATTTAGTTATGTATCTATTTTCTCTGCTCCCCCCATCTCCGTGGCATTTACTTCTGTCGTACTTTGTTGCCATTTTGCTTGTTGCCTTGGAACTGCCAAGCATTTATTGCTACCTGCCTACTCATTATTTCCCCACTTTTTTCTTTCACGCCAGTATTTATTGCGGTTGTCTGTCTCCCCGCCCTTTCGTATTGCCCTGGCTATAAGTAAGGTATGAAACATTCTTTTAACATCTATCCTTATATTATTCCTCTAATCTTTCCTAATTTTTATGGCTTCTGATAGCTTCTCGAATGGGTCTCTCCCTGATCCTTCCGATTTTGATGGCTCTTCCTCAGTTTCTCCTTCTCCTCCCTTTCCTATGGAGGACTCCCCAACTGACAGTAATGGTGAGCAATCTCCCCCTCTCAATACTTCTCCCTCTGATGATTCCTCTTCTGAGGGCAAATCATCTGACGAGGACATGAATGAGGGTGAGGATGAAGATAAGGATGAGGAGATGCTTGAAGGTGTTGGTGTAGGCGGCTCGGGAATGGCTGCAGGAGGGCCGGATTCTCATATCCTTATTTCAAGCTCTGATGATTCCGACGGCGGCTCCGATGAAGATGCCAGTGACGATGGGGGAGATGGGATGGATGATGGTGGGCATGGTGCTGGTTCCGGTTCTACCATTATTATTTTGGTTTTTGTTTTTCCTTGATCACTTTGTTTTGCATCTTTACTTTGCTTTTCAAGGCTATGGCCCCAGCCTGTTGTGGGGCCCCTTTTGCTTGATCAATGTAAATATGCCTTGAACTCTCTATATCTGGTATTCATGATCATTTCCTTCGATGGGCTTGCGATCTAGCTCGAGGGCGTATGACCGCGCATCGTGCATGAAGATTCATGCAACGGTATTTCCCTCGATGGGCTTGCGGTCTAGCTCGAGGGCGTATGACCCACATCGTACATGAAGATTCATGCAACGTTATTTCCCTCGACGAGCTTGTGGTCTAGCTCGAGGCGTATGACCGCGCATCGTGCATGAAGATTCATGCGACGGTATTTCCCTCGACGGGCTTGCGGTCTAGCTCGAGGGCGTATGACCGCGCATCGTGCATGAATATTCATGCGACGGTATTTCCCTCGACGGTCTTGAGGTCTAGCTTGAGGGCGTATGACCGACGGTATTTTAGGCGTGGAGCCTTGGCGGTTTGGCACTTTGTCATATCTTGCCGTTTACACGCTTTTCTTTAATGACTATGTTTCAATGGAACAAGCGTAATATTATTGATCTTTCAGATTTTTCCCGCTCATAGAGCAATTACACCAAAATTACAATACAGGGATAAAAGACAAGCAAATTTCTAACAAAATAAAAGGGGGGAATACAATTCTTAAGGGTAGTATCTCTTTAAGAGGTCGTTGTGCCAAGCGTTCTTCAAATCTTTCCCCTCTTTGGTGAGGAGTCTGTAAGTCCCTTCTTTGATTATGCGGGCTATCTGATAAGGCCCCTCCCAGTTGGGCGCGAGCTTGTTATATCCGGGCTGTCTTCCCGTGACTTCGACTTTTCTTAACACCCAGTCCCCTACGGCGAATGATCTCTTGTTTACTCTCTTGTCGTGATGAACTTTTGCTTTTTGTTTGTAATTGACCATCTTTTCCCGTGCTTGCAACCGTTTTTCTTTGAGAAAGTCCAAGTCATTTCTCCGGGCTTCCTCGTTCTTTGCTTTATAAAAATGGGCCACCCTGTAGATGGGAAAAGCTGCTTCCACGGGCGCGACTGCGTCCGATCCATACGTCAAAGAAAAGGGGGTTTCTCCAGTTGAGTTCCTCGTAGTGGTGCGAACAACCCATAGAGCAGTGCTGAGCTTTTCCATCCATCGCCCGCTCCTTCCCTTCAGATTTTTGTGCAACGCGGTCATGAGAAGTTTATTCGCGGCCTCGGCCTGCCAATTCCCCTGCGGTCTTGCTACTGAGGACTGTCGGTGCTCCACGTTGAGTCTCCTGCATTCCGCCGTAAATTTGCTTTGGAATTGAGGTCCATGATCGGAAACAATATCCCGGGGCAAACCAAACCGACAGTATATATGGTCGTGTACAAACTTGATGATGTTTGCTTCGGTAGTACTAGTCAGAGCCTTTGCTTGTACCCATTTTGTGAAGTAATCTACCGCAACCACAACCATTTGTGCTCCTCCGGGCACTTTGGGGTAAGGCCCAATCAGGTCAATCCCCCACATATCGAATGCCCAAGTTGGGACTACCAAGCTTTGTTCCGTGGATGGCTGTCTCAGAATGTTGGCGAATCTTTGACATTGATCGCACTTTCGGACATAGTCTTCCGCATCTTTCTTCATGGTTGGCCAGTAATACCCGAGGAATCTGATTTTTTCGGACAACGTTCGGGCTCCTGGATGCCCTCCACATACTCCCTCATGCACTCCGTATAGCAAGTTCGTGACGGTGTCAGATTTTACACACCTCAGCAATGGTTTGGTGAAAGACCTCCGATAAAGCATATCATCAATGACCGTGTATCTGGCGGCCTGTTTCCTCAAAACTCTTGCCCGGTCAGGATCGTTGGGGAGGGTTTGATTTTCGACATACTCTCTGATCTCATCCACCCAATCTTTCTCCGGCTCCCCTATTCGATGGACTTCTATTCTATCAATGGCCGGGCGCTCCATAAATTCTATCCAGCAGTCAACACTGAGCTTGGCAATGTCTTCGTTTGGTATTCTTGAAAGTAGGTCCGCCTCGGAATTCTCGGCCCGGTTAACCTGATTTAGCTCGTGGTATTCAAACTCCTTTAACAGACTTACTGCAAGCTCTTTGTATCTGAGTAACACCGGGTGATTTGTTTCGTACTCCCCTTTGACTTGGTTTACAACGAGCTGTGAATCGCTCTTCACAATTAGCTTTGGTACCTTCATGTCCCGGGCTAACTCTAAACCCGCTATCAATGCCTCGTACTCAGCCTGATTGTTTGAGACTGCGAATTTAAACCTTAGAGCCCGTTTAAACCTTTGACCTTCTGGGGCGATTAAAAGGATTCCGGCGCCGCTGATAGCTTTTCCAGCGGATCCGTCTACGTTTAATGACCAACAGCTTTCCGGTCTTTCTTCAGCACCTTTTGACTCGTTGCTCCGCTTTTTATTTGCTTTCTCGGGCTGACTCTTATCCGTTTCATTTTCCTTTGATTCGAACGTGGTCTCTGCTACAAAGTCTGCTAGTGCTTGTGCTCTAATGGTCTTCCTCGGAGAGTAAGTAATCTGGAACTCGGTTAGCTCTATGGACCACGACAGCATTCTCCCAGACGATTCGGGCTTATGTAGTACTTTCTTTAGCGGGGCGTCTGAATAAACCGTGATCGGGTGTGCGTCTGTGACAGCTGGGTACTGCGGGCTCCGGACATGAGGTTGAGTGATCAACACGCGACCCTTAGGATAGCGGGAGGCAGAGACATTTCGGTCATGGTTATCGGGGAGCCCGGGTCTCTCGGGCTCATTCCCCTGCGGGCTTATCCGGTTCGATCTTCAGGATTGAGGTCCGGTTAGGACGGGCTCGGTTATGCCGGCTAGACCGGGTTCAATCCGGTCTACAGAGCTCGGTCTCATCAGGATCGAATACGGGTTATCCGCACCCAGAAGCATGGACCTTGCAGTTTTGCCCTTGGAAACGGACCCAGGAACCATGGAACTGAACTGGGGAAATGCCGGTTCCAACAGTCTCGTGGCATCGTTTTCTAGTTTCTGCAAGACCAGACCACATTCCTAGCCGTTATTAGCCGTTTCCCATGTCCTCCACTCCAGTCAATAGTAACGGGAAAATATGACTTTTGGTCAGTTTTGACGAATTTTGACCCTCTTTTTAGAAGATTTGCAGACTCAAAAAAAAAACAAAAAAACTAATCAGATTTCTACAATTTTTGTCACCTATAAATATCATTCCCCTCTTTACACTATTTTTTACACAAACTTGATAGAGAAAAGGTTTACTTGTTATAAAAACCTAGCAAGCGCACTAGTTACTGCAATAGTAACGCGCGAAAGCGAGGGTCAATCCCACGGAGATTTGTGAAAGACAGTAATTTAAATAGTAGTAAAATAAAAGAACATAAACTAACAGATTCGATTTTTGAATTATTGAAGTTATTAACTAAAACCAAAATAAAGTAAATAAACAAAACAAAGATAAATAAATTAATAGAGATATGGAGGAAAGTTCTATGGATTTGATTCACATGTATATCATCAATATGTCAAGCTAATAATATTATCAATCAATGTGTGAGTTTCATTCACGGAAGTAAAATTAGGCGTTCACACGTCCTACAATTTAGTGCTCTCGAAATCTTACACTTTCTGCAAAGTCCGCGTAACATCCAAATAACCCATTAAAACCATATGAATAAAAGAACCTACAATTTGTAAACCAAGCAATTCAATTCACAAAATTATATTTCTCAAAAAGTTAGGCACCACGTAGTTAATGTGATCTCTCTTCAATTCCTATACATGGATTAGTTAAAAAGCCAAATTCATCTTAACATGCAATTGAAACTAGAAAACCTTTATGTCGAACACTTTTTGAAAAACCCAACAAGAGATTAATAATAAAATTAATTAAAACCCAAATAATCAATACATGTTACCTCCAATCGATAGATAAAGAAATTAATTATTCATAGACAAAGAAACAATCTCTAAAATAATATGGAGGAATTGATAGAATGGTGAATTGTAGGATTACAACTAATTTAGACTAGTGTGTAGGGAGCGCAACTACCACCACCACTCTCCACATTAGTATGATATTGTCCGCTTTGGGCCCAGCCCTCACGGATTTGTTATTGGGCATCCCCAAAAAGGCCTCATATTAATGAAGTGGGGCTATTATATATCTGGCAATTATTTTCTCAATTACCGATGTGGGACTTTGGGTTGCACCCCAACAATCCTCCCCTCAAACCAAGGACCACACCGCTATGGCCCGCAGTGTTTCCCCTATCCAACAAAAGCTTGTACCAACCGCCTCTATGGTCCGCGGATCACATTCGACTGATAACTACCATCAGGATGCCTTTCGATTGCAAGAATCCATTCGCAATGTCACACAAGGGGAATCCCACCTTAAAATCGCGCACACACGGTACACCCGGTCGATCCCATCCATAACATGGCTCTGATGCCATATGTTTTTAGAATAGAGTTTAACGATGGACTAGCGATCAGAAAGAAGAAAAGAGGAGAAAAAGGAGAACCAGGACGGAATCAATGGATTCGGCCGAACCTTGGTAGGCACTCGGCCGAACCAAGGTGCCCTCGGGCAAACCATTGAAGCTACTCGGCCTAACTATGGGACTTTGGACAAAGAGTGATTTCCTACGTAAAGTAGGTTCGGGGTCATCAAGGGGTAGGTTCGTCCGAACCCCTCTGGACGGGAAAATTGGTATTTTTCGAGTCTTTTCGGGATTTCTTTTCTGTCTAGTTTTGGACTTATTCTAGGTTGAGTATATAAGCAAGGTTCCGCACCCCCCCCACACTCAATGTAACTCCATATTAAAATATTATAGTGTAATATCCTGGCTTGATAGTGCCCCCAGACGTAGTCAAAAATATTGACGAACTGGGTAAACAATTCTTTGTGTTCTTTTACTGTTTTTGCTTTATTATTCCTTTTTGCTTGTTGGGTTTGCGTAATATTTTCTTGCGATTTGTTTGGTTTGGAGGGTCTATACCACTACAACTTGCATCAGAGCTCTGGTTAGACGATCCAAGGGTTTTTTCAAGCAGTCAAGAATGGGAAAGGATAAACAAGCGGTGTAGAAGTTCGCTGGGTCTGACTACGCATTTTGGGCGATGCAGATAGAAGATCCCTTGTATGTTAACGATCTCTATAACCCTCTATTAGGAGTCAAATCGATTGGGAATTTGAGGAAATAAGCTCAAATCGAACGGAAAAAATAAATCAAATCGAGTGAAAACAAAGAAGAAACGAAGAGGAATTAACGAATTAAACAAGAGCAAATTGAATCGAAGGATTCATACCATGAATTAGGTCAAGGAATCGATCGATGAGAGAGATGGATCTAAGGCTCTTGATACCATATTGAGAAATGAGATTTGGGAGAAAAACTCTCTTCATTGATTGAAAAATTGAACATTATAAGTACAGAAAACGTATTTACATCTTTCTATCTATACAAACACTAACTGTATCTAACCATCCAACTAACTGTATAACAAACAAGCTTAACAAGCCCACTAACTAACTGACAGCTGTAAGAAATAATTTTATATTTACAACGAAGTCCATTTACATGTATAAATGCCATTCAAGTCCATTTGTCTTTGCTAATCAGTCTGGTTATTCTTCTAAACTCAACGACATCGTTTTGTAATTGATGACTTGTAATACTTGTACATTTGTTGATTATATGTGAAGAACTTTAACCATTGTCAGTAGAGTTGGTCTCCTCTAAAACGCGTTTTTCCTACTGGTTAGGAAAAATGTGTTTTTCAAAACCTTCTGGCTATCACTTTCAAAAGTTCTGGCTATCAATCTCATATCCAGAATGTTAGAACATGGCTTGCATTACAAGTCACTTAGTAATTCCATACATGAAATCTTACCTATAATGTTATTATAAAGTGTAGTTGATAATAAAATATGTAGAATTCCTGGATGTATGATTATCTAATTGTGATGGGCAAAAGGGTAATATAACATCATTAACCTTGAAAGGGTGTGGTCCCTAAATGAAGTGTCACCATGTTTACTACTTAAAGGCCTCTCCATCAAGCCTAAAACATACTACATTCTTACTCTCTCAACTAAATAATCTTCATTTTTTTGGAAGACTTTGAGTGATTAAGAAGACACTCATCATTTAGAAGATCCATTCTCCCTACATCTTCTTCTTCATCTCATTTCTCCCTAAAGTCAAGAACATGGATTCAACAGGTATATCTCGCTTCCGCTTTCATCTCTTTCCTCAATCTTATTTTGAATATGAGTATGGCATTCAGGGATCTTAAATTGTTCCATCAATTGGTATCAGAGCCCGCTCATATTTCGGTTTGAGTTTGAGTTCTTTTGGAAAGCCTTAAAACGCTTTTGATTCATTTTCCTGTTGAATCATCAAGTTTTGATGTTGTTTAGGAGCACTAATTCATTCATATAGTGCTGATATTCATCATATAAGTTTTAAAGAAATGGTTTGAAAAAATTTTGTTTCATTAAACACAATGGTTCAAGTTTGACTATCCCTTCATAACATGGTTTTATGTTTTAGTGCATACCATGTGGATCTACTTACTTGATTCCATTAATTTTAAAAGCAAGATTATCCTAAATAGCGTGGTTTTATGTTTTAAGTACATACCATGTGGATCTACTTGTTATTCATGCCTTTTGGGAAAAATTTGGAAAACTTCAGAAAAATGCAGAAAATAGCCTGCTCGACCGAGTCTTATGATCTGCTCGGTCGAGCACATGAAACGACGCCAAAATAATGACATCATCCGACCATATCTTTGGTCGACTCCGGTCAGATCTCTTGAATAACCCGGGCGGGTCTTTGGTTATGCCCGGTCGGAGCAAGACTTGCACGGTCGTGCGTTTGTTTTTGCACGGTCTTGCATTGAATGTCGTAAAGGAAAAAGTTTCTGATTAATGGTGCTCGGCCGTGTCCTTTCCTATGCTCGGCCGAGCAGCACGGTCGTGCGTTTTGTTTAGCGCGGTCGTGCACAATATGTCGAAAAACAAAGTTTCTGTAAAAGTGGTGCTCGGCCGTGTCATTTCCTTCGCTCGGCCGTGCAAACACTGTTCACAGCTTATGGATTTTCCAAATTTCTGCATAATTTTTTGTTTTCCCCTTTGAACAAAACATTCATCTTTCAAACCTTAAAGCCTTGATTAATTATATGCTTAAACAATTTTATTCATTGCTTAAATAATATTATCACCTAAGTGATTAACGTTATTTAAACACAAAATTGTTAAAGTGTTGAATGTTTAAGTTAATATGTGAATGACTTGAATTTTCCAAAGAAGATCTTGACATTTGACTAAACTTGAGCATTCATGTGATGACAAATACAATGAACATTAAGTTCTTTTATTAAATGCTTAAGACTACCCAAAGGAAGATTAAGCATTTAATCAAACATTGTCAAATTACTTGTTATCAAATTCAATTATTTATGAATCAACTCGCAATCCAAAGATTAGTTTTGATGTCATGTTAATTGACTTATTGATGGATTTCATTTGATATAATTAATCTTTTTATTTATTATGTAGTTTCTTATTTATGTTTTGTTTTTTATTCTTTTGTTTTCAAAAACCCAACAGATTTACTTATTGCTTCATCCATTATCACTGCTATGAGTACCGTACCGATGCTAAATGGGACTAATTTTAAAACTTGGAAAAATAAAATGATTATGATCTTAGGCTATATGGACATAGATCACGCATTAAGGGAACCGTTTCCTCTTCCTCTCTCTAATGTAAGCACTCAAGAACATTGCTTAAATGTTGAGAAGTGGAAATGCTCCAACCGCGTGAGCCTAATGATCATGAATATTGTTGTCCCGGAGACTATTTTGAAAGGTGTCTCTAAGGATGTTGATGCTAAAACATTCCTTGATATTCTTGAGGAACGTTTGGCATCTACTTCTTCTCATGGGACAAAGAGAAGAAGGAAAGAAATTGCAGTTGCAAGTAATAAGAAACCTAAGGGATCATCCAATGATCATAAAGAAAAGAAATGCTTCTTTTGTAAGGACCTCACTCACATGAAGTTCGACTGCCCTAAGTATCACGCTTGGCGTGCTAAGAAAGGTATGTTATTTGTCTTGTTTGTACTGAGGCTAATTTAGTTTCAATTCCTTCATATACATGGTGGTTGGATTCTGGTGCTTCAACTCACATAAGTGTGTCTATGTAGGATTGCCTGAGTTACCAAAGACCCAGTAAAGATGAAGAGATCATCCATATGAGAGCTGGAAATCCGGTGAAGTTATAGGCATAAGGATCCTTAGGTTATTGTTAAAGTACTAAGTATTATTTGTATTAATAATACATTCATTGTACCGTCATTTGAACAGAATTATGATATCTATCACAATATTAGACAAGGAAGGCTACTCTTGTTCTTTTGATGATAATATATGTGATCATTATTTAAATTCCAAGGTTATTGGTACTAGTACTTTGTCAAGTAATCTTTATTTACTTGACATTATTCAAACAATATATGAATCCCATAATAATGAAACCAAAAGTAAAAGCGAAAGTTATCAAGTGAAATTTTATTCATTATGACATAGGCGTTTTGGTCATATCTTCGAGAAGAGAATTGATAAGCTTGTGTCTAAAGGAATCTTGACCATACTTGATATTCCGGAAGAGACTTTTGCATTAAATGCCTTAAAGGAAACTTACAAACATTAAAAGAATAGTATCCTCGAGAGCATCAAGTGTCTTAGAACTAATACATACGGATATTTGTGGGCCATTTCCTACTCCTTCTTGGAATGGTCAACAATACTTTATTACGTTCATAGATGACTACTCTCGATACGGGTACATTTATTTATTTCATGAAAAGTCTCAATCTTTGGACGTTTTCAAGTCTTTTAAGGCCGAAGTTGAAAATCAACTAGGTAAGACTATTAAGAACGTTAGATACAATCATGGTAGGTGTATACTATGGTTGGAATAACGGTTAAAGGGAACAACGTCCGGGTCCTTTTTGCTCGCAATTTTAAAGTGTGTGGGATTGTCCCTCACTACACTATGCCGGGAACGGCTTGCATGTATAGTGTAGCTGAGAGACATAATAAGATCCTTAAGGACATGGTAAAGAAGTATGATTTCTTGTACTTCTTTACCTCACTCATTATGGGGCGATGCTTTAAAAACCGCAACTTATCTTCTCAATAGGGCTCCCTCTAAAGCTACTAATAATAAAATCCCTTATGAATTATGGACGAATAAGAAACCGTCCTTAAATCATTTTATGTATGGGGTTGTCCAGAATCTAGGCTTTATAGGCCTAATAAGGACAAACTGGACTTTAAGACTCTTAGTAGCTATTTTGTGGGGTATGCCGAGAGATCTAGGGGATATAAATTTTACAACCCGAAAACTAGAACATTTTGAAACGAGAAATGCTAGGTTCTTTGAGAATGTTGAATTTAGTGGGAGATTAGAAGTAATATTTTGAATTTGAAGAGGAAGAGGCATCTATTTCTTTATCTCTTCCTATAGTTCCAATTGGATATCAAGTTTTATACTTGACATTCAAGAAGAACACACAATTCAAAATAATGACTCCCCTATAAATATTGAACAATATGAAAATGTTGATCATAAAGAGGAAATTCAACAACCTCAAAATAAGGAAGAACCGGTGCCCTTAAGGAGATTCAATAGAGTAAGAAGAAGTGCTATTTCGGATAATTATGAGGTGTTTTCTTGACGAGAATAAAGGACACTTAGGTTTAGTGGGAGATGAGTCACTCACCTTCCATAAAACCATTAATAGTCCTAATTCTCATAAGTGGATCGATGTCATAAATAAAGAGTTGAAATCTATGAATGACAACGACATTTGGGATCTTGTCCCATTACCTAAAGATGTGAAACCTATTAGGTGTAATTTGGTCTTTAAAACCAAAAATGATTCACAAAGTAATGTATAAAGATATAAAGGCTCGTCTTGTTGCTAAAGAGTTTACTCAAAATGAAGGCATTGATTATAAATAAACATTTTTTCCGGTATCTTCTAAAAATTCTTTTAGGATCATTATGGCACTAGTAGCACATTATGTTCTTGAGCTTCATCAAATGGATATGAAGACAACTTTCCTTAATGGAGACATTGAGGAAACTATCTATTTGAAAGAAACCAGAAATGGTGACTTATTTGGATCAAACTAATCAATTAGTTTGTAAACTTAAGAAATCCATTTATAGGCTCAAACAAGCTGATCGCAAGTGGTACTTAGTAATTTAATCAAGTTGTTATTTCATTTGGTTTTGAAATAAATCTTGGTGAAGATTGTGTATACCATAAGTTCAGTGGGAGTAAATTTATAATTTTGGTCTTATATGTCGATGATATTTTGTTTGCTAGTAATAATTTTGAACCTTCTTAAGGAAAACTAAGAAATTTCTTATTTGAAATGAAAGATCTTGGTAAGGCATCTTTGTATTAAGAATCTAAATTCACCATGATCGCTCATTAGGTGTTTTAGGATTACCACAAAAGGCCTATATGGAAAAGATATTACAAAAGGTTTAGCATGCAAAACTGTAAACCATTTGACACCCCTAGTTTTAAAGGAGACAAGTTTAGTCTCAAACAGTGTCCTGAAAGTAATTTTGAATCCAAGTATATTGAAAATATCTCTTATACATCAGCAGTAAAGAAGCTTAATGTATGCGTAAGTCTTATATTTATTGTTGGGATGCTTGGTCAATACCAAAGCAATCCGGGAAAGAACATTAGGTAGCAGCCAAAAGAATGATAAAAGTATTTGCAAAACACTAAAAGAACTACTTGCCTATATTTGAAGTCGGATCAGCTTGAGATCATTAGGTATTCCGACATTAGTTAAATTATATGGCTACATAAGTTTATTAAGGGACTGCTAATTGTTAACAAAGTGTCGAAAGACCTCTTAAGATTTATTATGGCAAACAGGCAGCAGTCTTACAACAACAAGAGTTCATCAAAGTCTGAAGGATATAGACATTAAGTTTCTTGTTGTAAAGGAAAATGAACAAATAGAAACACAACGTATAGAAACAAACTCCATATTAGCGGATCCGTTTATGAAAGCGTTATCATCTTCAGTGTTTCGCATGGGTGTAACAATCTTGATAACATTTAGTATAGTGAGAGTTTGTGTTGTCCTTTTATTAATTGTTCTCTCATTTAAAAGTTTTGATCTCATTTGGTTAAGTTGGACTAGTTGGAAGTAGGGCTGTTACACGAACCGAGCTGGCACGAGCTCGGCTCGGGCTCGGCTCGTGAAAGCTCGAGCTCGAGTGAGCTCGAGGTCGAGCTCGAGTCGAGCTCGAACCGTTTGTCAAGATCGTATTTGTTATCGAGCCGACCGTGTTCGACTCGTTAAAAGCTCGAGTTCGGCTCGATAAGCTCATTAAACTTAAATTTTTGTTTTCGAACAGCTCGAACTTGGCTCGATAAGCTCGAACTCGGCTCGTTAAGAACATATTTTTCTTAAAAAAATCCTAAGCTCGAGCTCGGCTCGTTAAAACTCGAGTTCGATATCGACTTGAGTTGTTCGCGAGCTCGTTTCGACTCGAGCTTGAACAAGCAAGTGGGCTCGAGCTCGATAAAAGCTCGAGCTCGATAAGTTTTAAACGAGCTCGAGCTCGACACCCCAAAGCTCAGCTCGACTCGGCTCGGCTTGTTTACAGTCCTAGTTGGAAGAATATGTATATATTCATAATGATTCCATGCTACACATCTACAATTTTGATCTATGTCATTTAGTTGGAATTGTATACGTGATTACTGTGGGTTTAGTTGCGAATCAATTACAATGACTGCCGCTTTAGTCCTTATACTTGGATGACTAATGGACGAGATTGTTATAGATGACAACAAAGTGCGCACATAAGGGTTGTCATTTGTGTTTTATTTATGGTTTTAAAGGAAAGACTTATTTTGCAACCCAATTGGGAGATTGTTAGAACATGGCTTGCATTACAAGTCACTTAGTAATTCCATACATGAAATCATACCTATAATGTTGTTATAAAGTGTAGTTGATAATAAAATGTGTAGAATTCCTGGATGTATGATTATCTAATTGTGATGGGCAAAAAGGTAATATAACATCATTAAGCTTGAAAGGGTGTGGTCCCTAAATGAAATGTCATCATGATTACTATTTAAAGGCCTCTCCATCAAGCCTAAAACATACTACATTCTTACTCTCTCAACTAAATAATCTTCATTTTGTTTGGAAGACTTTGAGTGATTAAGAAGACACTCATCATTTAGAAGATCCATTCTCCCTACACCTTCTTATTCATCTCATTTCTCCCTAAAGTCAAGAACATGGATTCAACAGGTATATCTCGCTTCCGCCTTCATCTCTTTCCTCAATCTTATTTTGAATATGATTATGGTATTCAGGGATCTTAAATTGTTCCATCACAGAAGACTTTATATTGATATCCAGAAGGCTTTATATTGATATCCAGGACCCTTATCGCTATCACTTTCAAAGGTTCTGGCTATCAATCTCATCTCATATTTAGAAGGCTTTATATTGATATCCAGGACCCATCTGGTTATCACTTTCAAAGGTTCTGGCTATCAATCTCATATCCAGAAGGCTTTATATTGATATCTAGAACCGTTGAGAAGTTCTGATTATTTACAAAAATGACCCTTCTGGCTATCACTTTCAAAGGTTCTGGCTATCAATATCATATCCAGAAGGTTTTATAATTATATCCAGAACCGTTGAGAAGTTCTGATTATTTACAAAAATGCCACCACGTTTTTTTAAAACACGTTTTTCCTAAGCGTTTGGAAAAACGCGTTTTTCCCAAGATTTTGCGTTGTCAGTATCTTCAACAATTCCACCAATTCCATCCCTTCCAGGGTTTCCCGTGGCCGAACCGTCCGTATTTAATTTGAAGTCAGTGAATTGTGAAGGCCTCCCGTTAATTTCAACGAAGATCAAAGAACTAGGTTTAAGATGATTAGCAAGATGAGTGAACATATAATCTGCCTTAGAGTTTTGGAGTTGACTATGAAAAACGGAATAGAGATAGGAATATTTTCAAATAGGAATTTATTGCGACTGTTCCAGATTTGCCGGTACGACTGTATCATCGCAAAGAGACTAGTCCATTTATGTTGGTGGTAGGGCTGTCATACGAACCGAGCTGGTTCGAGCTCGGCTCGGGCTCGGCTCGTGAAAGCTCGAGCTCGAGTCGAGCTCGAACCGATTGTCAAGCTCGTTTTTGTTATCGAGCTGACCGTGTTCTGCTCGTTTAGCTCGTTAAAAGCTCGAGTTCGGCTCGATAAGCTCATTAAAATTGAATTTTTGTTTTCGAACGGCTCGAACTCGGCTCGATAAGCTCGTTAAGACCATATTTTTCTTAAAAAACTGTCTAAGCTCGAGCTCGGCTCGTTAAAACTCGAGTTCGATATCGACTCGAGTTGTTCGCGAGCAGCTCGCGAGCTCGATTCGACTCGAGCTCGAACAAGCAAGTGGGCTCGAGCTCGAGCTCGACACCCCAAAGCTCGACTCGGCTCGGCTCGTTTACAGCTCTAGTTGGTGGTAATCTGCTTGTTGAAGGAAATGAATGAATAGATTAGCAGAAGATAAGGGGGGTAATAAGGACTAGTTCTCTTAAATGACTGAAACCTTCATACTTGTTAATTAAATGCAAAAGGGATTCATCTTCCTTGTGGCAAATAGTACAAAGTGGGGAGGGGATAATTCTTTTACGAGCGAGGATAGACGCCGTTGGAATGGCTTATTGGCTAGCCGCCCACTCAAAATGCAAAAGTATGCGAGGCCACGGGATTTTCTGCCGTGGAATAAGAGGTTGAGGTAATTTGGGATCATTTTGAATCCACAACCAGCTATAAATAGTTTTTACAGAGAAAGAATCTCGGTAGTTAGGTGACCAGCCAAAAGAGTCCTTCGATTCTTTCAATGGCCACGGAAATCCTTGTAAAATATAGATTACAGAACTACTTAGGAAATGCTGCAGCAGACCCACTTTCCACCCGTCCCCTAGCCTGTAAGATTGATAGAGTGTACCAAGAAAAAGGAATAGGTCGACGTAGATTAAGATGAAGAGCCGAGGGTAACAACCAGGGATCAGTCCAGAAACCAGTATTTTGGCCATTACATATATTTGCAATAAGACCTTGTTGGAAAATTGGGATGAGTTTTAATAATTGCTTCCTTATCCAAGACTGTCCAGAATTTTGTAAGAATGCGCCAAAAGATTTTCAAAAGTAAGGACTGGTTTAGGAGTTGTAAATTTTTTATTGCTAAACCTCCTGCTCAACCGGTGACTAGGGGCGGAGTTGTAAATTTATTATTGCTAAACCTCCTGCTCAACCGGTGACTAGAGGCACGCCCCGGAAGTTGGGCTCGCAGTCCAATAGAATCTGCGCATGTAAGTAGTCATTTTTTGAGTGGTAACTTTGGGATGTGGAAGGATAAATTGGGAGCGCTTGTAGTTTAATAATTTTAATGTTTGATACTTCTGTCTCAGAATAAATGTCACCGTTTCTCGAACGTTTGTGCGAAGTAACTTTGAGCACTAATTTGAAGTTAATATAATCATTCTAATAACAATTTAAAATTTGTTATTGATAGTATTTATATTGATGTATCAATAACAAGTTTTACAATTATATTAGAATAGCTAAATCAACTTAAGTTTATCGCTCAAAGTTCTTTCGTACTAAGTCCGAAAAACGGCATTTATTTCGGGACAGAGTACACAACAAAAACCATTCCCTGATAATGCAAATGGCAAATGGGAAGTGATCATGACTAATTCATGCACGAATCGCGCTTAGAGTCATTTTCGCAATATCAACTCCAAGAAAAAAAACTGAAAGGAAGAGCTATTGTGCAATGCTCAAACCCTTGTGCAAAGAAGGAACAAGTCTTCTAACACAAAAATAGAAACTATCAAGGGCGAATGACATTAAACAACAAATCCTGAAAACAAAAACCATAGCTTGTCCAAAAGGAGATGACAAAATAGCAACAATAATCAAACTCAGCATGCTGATATCTCTCAAGCACATTATTTCAACCTTACTAAACTAGGATCCGGTTTAAAAATAAGATGCAAGCCTGCTGTGATGTCCATCATAACATGCCCCGTCCCCAATAAAACAAAATGAAAAGATGGAAAGTTAGTACTTGTAATCCTTGACATGGAGGGACTCAGCAGCACCCTCTCCCAAAACAGCATCACCCTTGTAAGTTCCAAGAGTTGCCTCTGAGTTGGCCTTGCACCTAGCCAAGAAAGCAGCCTGAGCTTTGCCCACATTCTCTTCTTTTCCAGACCAAGCCTTAAGTGTACTTGACTGAAGTGCACGCCCAAAGGAGAAGGAAAGGTTCCATGGCTTCTTACCCTTGTACTGGTTCATGGCATTGAGGTTGACGGTTGCCTGCTCTTCACTCTGTCCACCAGACAAAAACACAACAGCAGGAACAGCAGCGGGCATTGTTCTTTGCAAGGCACGGACAGTGTACTCGGCCACCACTTCGGGTGCAACAGCTGGAGCATCAGATCCGGGTGTGACCATGTTGGGCTTCAACAAGGTTCCCTCGAGAAGGACATGGTGGTCATTTAGAGCCTTGTAGCATGCAGCAAGAACACGCTCAGTTACATCAGCACACTTGTTAATGTCGTGTGATCCATCGACAAGTATTTCGGGTTCGACAATGGGTACCAAACCGTTTTCCTGACAGATGATAGCGTAACGGGCCAACCCGTTTGCATTCTCATTGATGGATAGCTGGGATGGCTCGTTAGGGCCGATGTTTAGGACTGCACGCCACTTGGCGAACCTTGCACCAGCAGCATAGTACTGTGCGCAACGAGCACCAAGGCCATCAAGGCCTTGGGTGGTGGTCTCACCATTGGTACCAGCAAGCACAACAGTGCCCTTGTCAACCTTGATCCCTGGTAGGACACCATTCTCCTTCATGACATCAACAAAGAGTTTCCCTACAACATAATTGAACATCAAATTTTCAAATGAAATTGAGGAAACCATCATTGATTAATCAAGATATAACAATCATTATATTAACATTTCCACTGATCATACCTGCGGCAGTCTTTTGGTACAAAGTTTCCTCAAATAGAATCACTCCACTGAGGTATTGAAGAGCACCAGGTGTGCAGAATAGAAGCTCACGAAGAGCCCTCCTGTTGGATTCATTGTTTTCAACATTGATGCTGGAGAGACGTTTCCCAATTGTGCCAGTGGACTCATCAGCAGCAAGAATACCCTTCCCAGGGGTGCCGATGTAAGCAGCATTGGCAATGAGCTCATCTGAAAGGAATACATTATCATCAAAAATCCCAACCTTGTGAGGGGTACGAACTGACCAAGGCACCCACAAAAACAAGCAGTAACATGTTTAAGAGGTTTGATTTTTATTACCTACTTGCAGACAACAAAAGGAAAGGGATATGTTCCAAATATTACTTGTTCCTTGCAATAACTTAAACAAAGTAGGAGCAACCAATTTGGACAAAACAAAACAAAAATGCACAATTTAATAATCAATATTATGGATCAGAGTCACCCAATACAGCCATCTACTTTCAAGTCTCAATGTGATCTTCTTGGTAGTGCAACCTACAAGTAAGTATAAAATTAACTCTGGATCTCTGAAAACAGAATCATTTCCTATTGAAGAAAACAAACAGATCTGTGATAACACATTAGATCCAGCAGTTCAAATCATAGCTAAGTGGGATCAAAATAAACCCCAAGAATATAAGTAGTAGGTGTACTTCATTTGACAAAAGAAAATCAGAGATACAACAGAACACACACTGTAGAAAGTTAAATGATTGAAAACAACTGACACTAAGCCTAAAAACTAATTGGTGCTCTAAGTAGTAATCCACATGCCTCTAGGACTGCAACACGATTAGACAACGATCAGATCTAAAGATCTCAAAAAACTAGCAGAATTGAACGACACAAATTGATTAAGTAGGTGTACTTCATTCAATAACACGCAGTATCAGTAGTTAGTACATATATGTGCATGCACACAAGGCTAAATTAAAAAGATCTTACAGTAAAATGAAACAATAAATTAACAACCAAGAAAAAGAAATTAATTGACATAGAAAACAATACTTATAATTTAACAGTGAAATCACAGCTTGACAATTCATTGAACACCTAATCTGCAGTCGACACTGTCAGACAGAGAACACCAAACCCACAACTTAGCCCAACCAATCAGATATCCATCACTTCAACGCACCAAACCCCAATTAAGAAAATCAGATAACTCACAATACAAACAGTTCGAACATCTCTTTTTGAATGAAATCAAAGACCAAGGAAAACAAAACTAGCCAAATGATCAGATCTAAAAGCAAACAAGAGACTGTTCGATGATCTAAGATTTAAGTCAATGATTAAACAAACCCATCAAGAAAATAGAATTGATTGATTATCGAGTCAGAAAGCAATAAATTGTACTAAGATCTAAGAAATAAATCAAGAATTGAACAGTCCCAGTAGCATAAAATAAATGATTATCAATCTACAAAGCCAGAGAGAGGAATTTACCAGCGTATTTGCCCTTGTAGCAAGACATGGTGATTCGAGAGATGGAGATTTGAAATGGAGACTTGGAGAGAATTTAGGAAGAGATAAAAGAGGGTTTAAGGGGAAGTGAGAGAAAAGTAGGTCGAGGGGGCGTGAATTTAAAGGGTGAGAAGCATCGAGATTGTCGATGGCTGGCTGCCCCCAACTCTGCCCTCCTTTACAAGAAACCATTTCCCCTGGGCGGTTTTCCGTCAATTTGACAATTTTATCCTTCTATTTTTTTTCTCGACACTTTTACCAATCTATTTTTTTTTCTTTTTCTTCTTTTCCAAAAATATCTATATTCCCCCAATTTAGATATAAATTCACATTTTCTGCCACGACCCGAAAATAGGCTCTATTTTATTAGTAATAAATAATTATTATTTATTTATTTGCTTATTTAATTATTTAAATTATTATTTATTTAAATATTTATGTGTGCATTTTATGTGTTATATAATTTATGCCTAGCATTTTATTTGGGTCATTTGTGCTAGTGCAGAAGTGTTGAGTCTTATTGGTTAGTGGGGAGTTTATTTGAAAAGGTAGTATTAGGGGGAGGGGCCCATGTGTAAGTTTTGAAATCATTTCTCCTTATTCCCTCCCTCACCTCCCTCACACTCCCTCCATCTCCAGCAAACTCTCTCTCTCTCTCCTTGTGGGTAAGTTTCTTTCTCTTTCCTTCTCTCTTCTTTTTCTTCATCTTCTTCTTGTTATCATTCATTTCTTAAAACATGAACCTTGTTTAGATCGTCGATAGGATCGCGTAGAACCAAAAAGAATTGAAATCCATCAACTTTGAGAAAATCCGGGTAAGTTACTTTTCCCCCATTTTGATGTTAAAATGTTCATATCATGTTCATATAATGCTTTTGTTGTTATATTTGAAGTTTGGATGAGGTTGCAATTTATTTGGAATTTATTTGGATTTTGGGTCAAAAATGGTGATTTATGAATGTTGGGTTTGATTTTGATTTTGGTTGTTAAATGTTGTTATATGAGTTCTTTTAGACCCATAAGTTGCTCTAGTACCTTAGTATGCTAGTTAAGAGTGTTGGATTTTGGTTTAGTTTTGTTTTGGGTTAAAAATGGAAGAACCCAGTTAGTTCTTCCCGAATTCCGGCAGACCAGAGTATTGGGCGACCGCCCAAAAATGTCTGGGCGACCGCGCACCTATCTGAAAGGTTTTGTTCTTGTTTGACGGCTTTTTGGGCGACCGTACAGTTGAGTTTGGGCGGCCGCACAGAACCTCTGAAAGTTTTCATTTTGTTGGTTTGTGTGATTGAAGAATGCGTTTTGGTCCAAATCTTGGGTGTCCTTCTAGTTGACCTTAGTGAACATTGTAGTACACTCTAGTGATAGAATTGGGTCCTTTGTGATGAAGTTTGTGATGGAAATTTATTAAGGTTTAATTGGGTTTTTGAACATCTTATTGAGGTATTGTTGGTTTGACTTATCTTTGTGATGATCATTTAGTATATGTTTGGGCATCTTATGATGTGTTCGTGATCATGTTCTAATAAGTGTAACATTTTGGATTCGCTTGGGGTGTTTAGAATGGGTTCGTTATGAACGGAGATGAAGCGTGAATTGGCAATTGGGTACCTACGGTTCGATTAACCCTAAGATGTATTCATTCGGATTTCTTATTTGGAATTCCAGGTGTGATGAGGTGGTTGAGTTCTTAGTCCTAGTATATCTTTTGATTAAATGTTTATGATCACTTTGGTAATAGTCATTGTGCTATTTGTGAGCGACCCTTTGGGTTGCGCTCTTTATGAGTAACTTGTGAGTATCATATTTAGGATGTATTTGGTACGTGCCTTATCTTGGAATCATTATGTTTAATGGTCAATGTTGTTGGACTCTTTTATGAAAAACTCCTTGTGCTATTGTTGTTGAACTCTTCTTGAGTAATCGTTTGCATCTTTTGTGGTGATTAATTGGTATGATTCCCTACTTTGGAATCAATGGTTGTTTATTGTGCTAGTATTTTATTACTTAGCCTTTACTTGAAAGTCCAGCTGGTATTTTGTGTGTGTTTGGGCGATGCGAAACATTATGATGGCACAGCCAAGTCCATTGTGATTGTTGACCATTGTTTTGCCCCATTATTACCCTCCTCCAGATTGGCCTTGGATGTGAGAAGAGCTAGCTCATTTGTGTGCATTTTAGCTTTACTTGGAGCATGACTTTGTGGCATGTCTCCCGTCCTTTGTGACACTTCATTTGGTTACTGGTTCCGGTACCGGGTTTCTCTTCAGCTTTCATGCTACTATGAAGATGGTTTGTTGATCGATGGGTTGATCGGTCGCTTCTGACCGGGGATTTCTCTTCAGCTTTCATGCTATTATGAAGATGTTGATGGTTGATTATTGAAGCTGCGCAGCGACCTTTATTTGGTTCTTTCAGTTGGGTGAAACCTTGGCTATGTATCCACTTATGAGTGTTTATTTCAGCTTTATGTGTTGCATGTTGAGCTGGTCGTTATTTCCAACCGGTATGGGACGGTTGGCGATAGGGAGCCTCTCATTTGTTGTTATATGTTTATTTATATGATTGATTATTGGTTGTTACTGTTCGACAGCATGTCACTTATTATTCCGCTGCTATCTGTCTTATGTTAATTGCTATTGGTCATTGCATATTAGCATGTCATGTAGTTGCATTAGTAACTTACTGAGATTTTATCTCACCCCGTTTATTTCCATCTTTGTTTTTCCTTAACCCCCCCCCAGGAGGAAAAGGATTAGGATTCGCGGATCGAGGAGGACGTCGAGAGGATTGAGATTTTGGGGCAGGTTGTTATGGATCGGTTTACATTATTTAAATGTATAACCTTTTGGGGATAGTGTCACCATTATTGACGTCATTAAGAATTGTATATTTTATCCTTTTGGGCATAAGCTGTGGAGCTTATGTTAGATGTACTTTGTTGATTTAAACTTGGATTTGTAAAACCTTATGTTATTATCTTTTGGTTCAAAATGGAATTTTTAACTTCTATATTTTAGAGTTTGGGTTTTAAGTCGACGTCCAGCTCGCGATCTCGGGCCGCGGGGTTCGGGGTCGCGACAGTTGGTATCAGAGCCATGGTTTGGCTCTAAGTATAAGTCTAGGTGGACTAGTATGACCTAGGAGGGTAGTTGTGTTCGGAGTGAGTAACGGTTGATGTTTTATACAGGTAATTGTTCTCAATGGCTAGAAGAAGAGCTGGTGAAGACATCAGTGGGACTCAGAATCTTAATGGTCTAAGGGATGAAAACCGTGCAGTGTTTCAGGGCAGGTTTGAGGAGGCCGTGAAATCAATTCGTGACCAAGGGCCGAGAGAGGAACATGTAGCACCTCCGCGATATGGGTTGGAGCAGTTCTTAAAGTTGAAACCAAGTGAGTACGACGGTGAGCCGGATGTGAAGAAAGCCGAGCTATGGATAGAATCGATGGAGAAAATCTTCGATGTCTTTGGTTGCACTGATGAGGATAGGGTTCTGTTAACATTGGTGGAAGGCACTGAAGACCAGTTGGGATGCGACTCTTGTACCATATCCTTGGGAGTGGTTCGTGAGGAAATTCAAGGATCATTTTATCTCTCTAGTGGATCAAAACCGGAAAGAGATCGAGTTCCTCAGCTTGGAGCAAGGCATGATGTCAGTAGCACAGTACTCGGCTAAGTTCGCAGAATTAGCCAGGTGTTGTGACTACCTTGTGCAGACCGAGGAGCAGAAAGCGATGAGATTGATCAGGGGTTTGAAGACAGCTATTAGGACTCAACTTTTAGCCCAAAGAATTCAGACTTTTCAGGATGCGGTGGATCGAGCCTACTTGATTGAGCAGGATATTGGGGAACACAAAAGGAAGACTGAGATGGTTAACCCGGGTAAACAAGGAGGGCAGAGTAAGTCACAACAGCAACATTCGGATAACAGAGGTAATTCTGGAGTGCAAACTCGATTCAGAAGGCAACTTCAAGGGCAACCAACAGTAGGAAATCAAGGTTCTAATAAGGGGACACGAAATGGGAAAGTCTGCAGCTATTGTCAGAGGAAAGGACACTCAGAAGACAAGTGTTGGAAGAAGCAAGGAAAATGTGTGAAGTGTGGTCAGTTGGGACACTTCGTTAAAGATTGTCCGAGGTTTAGAGTTCAGTCATCGGGGACAGGAACTGGAATACCACAGGGTCAGAAGAGGGATGCTTCGGGGAAGCCCAAGGTTTCGGGTAGAGTATTTGCAATCAATCAGCACTCACCAGGTAACGGATAATTTCAGGAGGTATTATTTTACGTCGTGAGAGCGAGCGCGTGCATTTTAGGATCATCGCATTTATGTGTTTCTGTGCATTTAGTTGCATTTATTTCTTCTGAGTCTTTGACTTATGTGTTGTAGGTGTCTACTCCTATGGAGGAGTTTAGGGTATCTGATGAAGTCTTATGTGCTTATGATGTGCTTAAGTATGGTTATGTCTTACCTGCTAAATTAGCCATGTTGCTATTGCAAGATTTTGATGTCACTATTGCTTTAATCTATTGTTGTAGGGGATTATTATATTCTCCATTCCTAGTTTCTTAAAACTGTTTGAGACCGTTCCTTTGGGTAGAGTTATACCTATCTTTTTTTAATTGAAATCCGAGTATTTAGTTTCGGTCAATTTGTTGGGTATATATCATTCGTAAGATTTTCGTTTTCTTCCGAATAGTACCTAGTGTTTGAGGAGAAGCTTGGGTTAAATTGGGGTGTTGTGGTACAAGGTTGTAATGCTAATATTTAGATCAAAATCCATATTGTATTGGTTGGGTTATAGGAGTTGAGGATTCAATGAGGATCTCTTAAGGAAAATTTTGGTCACTTTTAGTACATCTCCGTGAATGCATCGGAATGGATTAGTATGGAGAGGTGTACGATTTGTTAAGGATGATGAGTTTGTTGCAGGAGTTATGATCATTAATGGTGGTAAGCGTGTTAAGTTAGAAAGAACTAAATACATTTTGGGAGAGTAATAATTTCTCGATCTATGTTAAAGGCATTTTGAAATTTTGGTTAGATAGTGGTTCTATGGTTCTAAATCCCTTCTTGGTGGCGTTTCCCGAAGAGGATCAAGGGTATGTGAAGGAAGTGGATTATCAATACTTGGGCATAATTAAGGAATATCATGAGTTGGTCTTGGGTCAGTTGGAACGTTACTAGCTAATTGGGTTATTACGATGGTAGCACTATTGAGCCTAAGTATCATTAGGTTAATAAATGTATGCGTGAAAGACTAACTTGGGTTAGTTATTGAGGATTTGAGATTTGTAGATTTCCTTGGGTATATAAGCACAGATTATTAACTAAAAAGGGAGTTAGAGGAAATCCCTTGAAGATAAAATTTAAATCATTTTCGAACTATTGAATATTCGTAATTATTTTAGGCTTTCAAGGATTGGAGTTTTATGACGATGATATTATGGCGTAGATTTAAGTGAACATTTTGTATTAAAATTTTGGGTTTATATTACACCTCTAGTTTAAGGTGCTACCTAGAGCGAGAGCACTATAGTGGGAACCCTTAGAGATATAGCCTTTGGTGAAGATTATGGGGATGGAAAAAAAAATTCTTTAGCTCTTCATATTTTAAAAAGCTAATTTAGCTCGAGATGGTAATGTTTTGAATTTCTGGGGAATAATACTAAGTATGCGATTTACAAATGGAAGTACCTTTGCGGTGTAGGTAAGGTTATGAATAAGGCGAGCTTGAGATACCTCGAGAATTATGTGTGGAATTAATTTGGATTCCTCGATTTTAGTACGGATTTCGATTAGTAATGATGATAACGATGGAATGATTCGGTTCGAGAGGTGATGTTATCGTAAGCATTATATAAGGTTACCTTGTAGTGGGTTAGATTGGACAATAGAGGAATTTGAGAAATGGAGGAACTATCGTATCCGTACCTATTTGGTCTTTCGGGTAAGTCTCGTTAAAATTCTGGTCGAATTTTCTTTAAGGGGGAGTGAATGTCACGACCCGAAAACTAGGCTCTATTTTATTAGTAATAAATAATTATTATTTATTTATTTGCTTATTTAATTATTTAAATTATTATTTATTTAAATATTTATGTGTGCATTTTATGTGTTATATAATTTATGCCTAGCATTTTATTTGGGTCATTTGTGCTAGTGCAGAAGTGTTGAGTCTTATTGGTTAGTGGGGAGTTTATTTGAAAAGGTAGTTTTAGGGGGAGGGGCCCATGTGTAAGTTTTGAAATCATTTCTCCTTATTCCCTCCCTCACCTCCCTCACACTCCCTCCATCTCCAGCAAACTCTCTCTCTCTCTCCTTGTGGGTAAGTTTCTTTCTCTTTCCTTCTCTCTTCTTTTTCTTCATCTTCTTCTTGTTATCATTCATTTCTTAAAACATGAACCTTGTTTAGATCGTCGATATGATCGCGTAGAACCAAAAAGAATTGAAATCCATCAACTTTGAGAAAATACGGGTAAGTTACTTTTCCCCCATTTTGATGTTAAAATGTTCATATCATGTTCATATAATGCTTTTGTTGTTATATTTGAAGTTTGGATGAGGTTGCAATTTATTTGGAATTTATTTGGATTTTGGGTCAAAAATGGTGATTTATGAATGTTGGGTTTGATTTTGATTTTGGTTGTTAAATGTTGTTATATGAGTTCTTTTAGACCCATAAGTTGCTCTAGTACCTTAGTATGCTAGTTAAGAGTGTTGGATTTTGGTTTAGTTTTGTTTTGGGTTAAAAATGGAAGAACCCAGTTAGTTCTTCCCGAATTCCGGCAGACCAGAGTATTGGGCGACCGCCCAAAAATGTCTGGGCGACCGCGCACCTATCTGAAAGGTTTTGTTCTTGTTTGACGGCTTTTTGGGCGACCGCACAGTTGAGTTTGGGCGGCCGCACAGAACCTCTGAAAGTTTTCATTTTGTTGGTTTGTGTGATTGAAGAATGCGTTTTGGTCCAAATCTTGGGTGTCCTTCTAGTTGACCTTAGTGAACATTGTAGTACACTCTAGTGATAGAATTGGGTCCTTTGTGATGAAGTTTGTGATGGAAATTTATTAAGGTTTAATTGGGTTTTTGAACATCTTATTGAGGTATTGTTGGTTTGACTTATCTTTGTGATGATCATTTAGTATATGTTTGGGCATCTTATGATGTGTTCGTGATCATGTTCTAATAAGTGTAACATTTTGGATTCGCTTGGGGTGTTTAGAATGGGTTCGTTATGAACGGAGATGAAGCGTGAATTGGCAATTGGGTACCTACGGTTCGATTAACCCTAAGATGTATTCATTCGGATTTCTTATTTGGAATTCCAGGTGTGATGAGGTGGTTGAGTTCGTAGTCCTAGTATATCTTTTGATTAAATGTTTATGATCACTTTGGTGATAGTCATTGTGCTATTTGTGAGCGACCGTTTGGGTTGCGCTCTTTATGAGTAACTTGTGAGTATCATATTTAGGATGTATTTGGTACGTGCCTTATCTTGGAATCATTATGTTTAATGGTCAATGTTGTTGGACTCTTTTATGAAAAACTCCTTGTGCTATTGTTGTTGAACTCTTCTTGAGTAATCGTTTGCATCTTTTGTGGTGATTAATTGGTATGATTCCCTACTTTGGAATCAATGGTTGTTTATTGTGCTAGTATTTTATTACTTAGCCTTTACTTGAAAGTCCAGCTGGTATTTTGTGTGTGTTTGGGCGATACGAAACATTATGATGGCACAGCCAAGTCCATTGTGATTGTTGACCATTGTTTTGCCCCATTATTACCCTCCTCCAGATTGGCCTTGGATGTGAGAAGAGCTAGCTCCTTTGTGTGCATTTTAGCTTTACTTGGAGCATGACTTTGTGGCATGTCTCCCGTCCTTTGTGACACTTCATTTGGTTACTGGTTCCGGTACCGGGTTTCTCTTCAGCTTTCATGCTACTATGAAGATGGTTTGTTGATCGATGGGTTGATCGGTCGCTTCTGACCGGGGATTTCTCTTCAGCTTTCATGCTATTATGAAGATGTTGATGGTTGATTATTGAAGCTGCGCAGCGACCTTTATTTGGTTCTTTCAGTTGGGTGAAACCTTGGCTATGTATCCACTTATGAGTGTTTATTTCAGCTTTATGTGTTGCATGTTGAGCTGGTCGTTATTTCCAACCGGTATGGGACGGTTGGCGATAGGGAGCCTCTCATTTGTTGTTATATGTTTATTTATATGATTGATTATTGGTTGTTACTGTTCGACAGCATGTCACTTATTATTCCGCTGCTATCTGTCTTATGTTAATTGCTATTGGTCATTGCATATTAGCATGTCATGTAGTTGCATTAGTAACTTACTGAGATTTTATCTCACCCCGTTTATTTCCATCTTTGTTTTTCCTTAACCCCCCCTCCCAGGAGGAAAAGGATTAGGATTCGCGGATCGAGGAGGACGTCGAGAGGATTGAGATTTTGGGGCAGGTTGTTATGGATCGGTTTACATTATTTAAATGTATAACCTTTTGGGGATAGTGTCACCATTATTGACGTCATTAAGAATTGTATATTTTATCCTTTTGGGCATAAGCTGTGGAGCTTATGTTAGATGTACTTTGTTGATTTAAACTTGGATTTGTAAAACCTTATGTTATTATCTTTTGGTTCAAAATGGAATTTTTAACTTCTATATTTTAGAGTTTGGGTTTTAAGTCGACGTCCAGCTCGCGATCTCGGGCCGCGAGGTTCGGGTCGCGACATTTTCACTTTTTGACAAATTTATTTAAAAATTTAGTAAATAATAGTTATCTTTATGAATCTTACAAAATTATTTTCATACCAATAAAACACAATTCTCTTTTTAATTTTTTATTATCAACTTAATTTAATTTTGACCAAAATATAATTCTGTAAAATTTAAAAATATCTTTGTTGCACCCACCATGAATATGAGTTTATTTCATTGTCCATCCCCTAACCTATGGACAAATTTCTCTATCCTAGTTTCAATTATCACTTTCACTAACTCTTTTTAAATATAATGAATATATTTTCCTAAATATTTAAATAAGTATAACTAAATTAATATTTATTATTTTTAATGAAAATGTAAAAACCAAGTGCTAAACTGAACCATCTCAATATTCATGACGGGACATGAATGGAAAAAACCAAGTGCTAAACTGAATCATCTCAATATTCATAAGTCGGCTCATGATCACTATCCCAGCAAAGTCAAATAAATGTCATGAAGATACTTGTCGCCACCACTACGTGCCGAGATCATGCAACAATCGTTATATTCATAAGAACGCCTGCTTCATGCCGACATAGGCAGCTGGACGGTATAAGTCAATAACGACATCAAGAGGATATTTGCATTAAGAAGGGTTAACAAAGCAACCTTACGAATCATGGTTGAATTACCATCATCAGAATGACACAAGTTAAACCACTAAACAAGGCAATGATCGAACAGAAAAGCAAAAGTCCATTATGTGCAAACAAAAGACCCCACAACGAGGCCGGGATCCTGACCTATACAAAAGATAGCAAAAGAGGAAAAACCTAGAATCCTAATGCAAATCTTGATCTTGATCATCATCTACCTCCCACTCAATGTCTCCATCATACCCATATTCATCAATAATAATGGGTTCTGGATCATCTTCATCTTCGTCTTCATTGCCTTCATCATCTCCGTCGTCGCTGCTATTGCTGCTATCAGAAGATTCTTCATCACCGCTCTCCATAGGAACCGGGGATTGGTATTCTCCATTGCTGTCCGACGGAGAATCCTCCTCCGGGAAAGACGAACGTGGTTGTGAAGGCACTATAGAATCACTGCTACTGTCCTTTGGATAACGTTCATCAAGGTTGTCAGAATCAGAATTGGTTTCCTCTGGAAAGGCATCGCCATATGACCTCTTAGGCGCCATCTTGATTTTCTTGGTGGTTTCTGGAAGATGGAGGGGAGATTTCAAAAAATGACTTCCTTTTTTATGACCAACAGAATATGAAAGGTTGAAGTATTTATAGAAGGCCATAAGTGGAGTGCAATTAATTAAAAGCCACTCACCAAAAGGAGTAATAATTTCACCTGAAAGAAAATCAGCATGACATCAGGAAATCTAAACCCCAAAGGATTTTGGCGGCGGGCAATCAAATCATCAATAAATGAAAGTTGTAAAGTACAAGTGAACAGTTCCTACTCGGCATACCGAGATAGGAACTCGGGGGCCACTGAACGACATAAACCAACTTGGTTAAATGGGACCCATAAACACTGGGCTCACATACCATAAGGCCTATACCGAGAGGCCCATTCACCTGAAGCCTATACTTATATGCCGACATCATACAGGCCGAGTAGGCAGACCTTGCCTAGGTCGAGCTCCAATGAAGCCCAATCTCTAGCCGGCCTCTTGGACAAACCGAGCTGAATGACGGGCCAAGTCATATCAAAAACCTCCCATTATCATAGGGAGTCCACTTACAGAGTTTGATTACAACTCTAACAGTGGAGATCCTTATCTAAACAAGGATATCTCTTCTACCAGAAAACTGGGATACCACTCATCCTTATCCGGAGTCTATCTCCAAGGAATACGAGTCCCATAACAATACGGGCTCCCTAGCTTCTCTAACAAGTTAGGACTCATTCTGTTGGTAGTGGTGCCCTAGGCACGTTTAATAAACGTTGTAATTGTTATCATTTATTTCATACCAATAAAGAAATGTTTTGATTATTATTGTTGTTCATGTTTACTTATAATAATCTCCGTCCCTAGTACTTGTTAAGCACTAGTATAAAGGCTAAATGATCATGGGATGATCATGTTAGATTTATGGGTACTTGTTTGGAACAAGGTACTGGATATGACCCGCTGTATGAGATTTATGTCATGGTCTATGTCGTACATATATCTCATATTAGTTATGCCGTTTGAATCCTTAGACATGAAGTTATTATAGTCTTCCACTTGATGAACATTATGTTTGACATATTCAAACGCTACCTTTAACCGGGTAGTTATAAAGTGTGTGATTGGCATAATCGGATTCACGTAGGGAAGAATGATAAGCTAAATGGATTTGTCCCTCTTCGGAGAGATGTCAATCTTAGGCCTCTCGTAGGAATGATGTTGATGAAAATGTTCGGCCGGACTCAAATGAATTGATTAGATCAATGTCATTTGGATTATCAACATATTCGGAATCGAGAAAGTATTGAACAAAGACAAGTTGACCGTTTGACCATGACTTGTGTTCAATGAGATCGTGGACAAAGGGATTGTGACATGTTCTAAAGGAATGCGAACTTGTATCTAGTTATACTATTTGGGTAGGTATGACGGTTTGCTAGAACCTAATCATATCTTATGGTTTCATGTTTGAACTCATTGCCAACTTAGTGTAATCCTAGAGGGTCACACACAATAGAACGAATCTTAAATAAGGACTATACTGGAATATTGAGTCGAAGGACTTTGGAGGAATTTGGAAATTAGGGAAATCTGGGGAAGATGTGCGACCGCACAAAAGGTTGGGCGGCCGCACAGCTTGGCTCAAAAAGTACCAGAAACCTTCCAGATAGATGTGCGGCCGCACAAGTGGTTTTGGGCGACCGCACACCATGTCGTGACTGATTTCCTAATTTGATTTGGAAAAGAATTTTGGACGGGTTTTGACACAAGTTTCTTATTTGGAATAGGTCTAACTTGTATATAAACAGCCAAATTCGGGCCAGAATCAGACCAAGCTTTTGTGCAAGTCTCAAAGAGTTTGAGAGAGGTTTTATTTTGCTCTAATATATCCTAGATTGAAGAACAAAATAATACACAAATAAAATTCCATATAGTTCATATTGATTGTGAAAACGTGTTTCACAATTTTGGTCTAGTAACCAAGATCAAGTGTTCTTGATATTCGTTCGTAGTGTGGATACCGCTAGAGGGTGAAGCTTATCATCTTCAAAGTTCGTGTTCTTACTTGTTCGTGATCAAAGCTTCAATTTCTCCACCAAGATCAAAGACCAAATTCAAAGTCATCAAGGGTTAGTTTTCTAGTATTCATATTGCAAGTATTTGATTCAATCATATGAACGGATCTATGGGCTTTGGGTTTCATAAAATTTTAAATGTTATTTTCAGCTGCGCATGTTACTACGAAACCCAACACATTCCCCCACGCCTATATAAACATGTCCTCACAACAGGAGACGGGTAATGAACTCTTTGGCTCAAAACTAGTCAATTGATTTCTCTATTCACATATATCACCCGTATTCTTACTCTCACGCCGGAGGGCCTTCGCCGGTGAAGCCCCGGCGTAGTTCACGTTTGTTTATTGTGCGCAGATCCATACAGGGAATTCTCATTGCTGGATTTATCCGAACCGCTAGGCGAAGGGTTGATCCGACACGTTTTTGGCAGCATCAATAATGAATATATTTTCCTAAATCTTTAAATAAGTATAACTAAATTAATATTTATTATTTTTAATGAAAATGTAGTTATTAACAAAATTGATTAAAGAACCTAAATGAGATAAAAATACCAATTAATAAAATTTCTTCAAACTTCGTAATTGAGTGATTAGTAAAATCAACCCATTAAAATACACATGAGGTTGGTAAAAAGTAGAACATACTCCTAGTTTTTATTGATGGCATTTGAGCAACCGGATTTTTAAGTATTTGGATTGGTTGGTGGAAAACCGAGAGCCACTGCAAATCAGATTAACACGGTGGTTTTAGTGAGTCCAGATCTCCTGTACCACTTTGTGTGCCAATTCATGTGCCACATGTAATTCAGCCGTTAATATGTTTGAATAATATTAATAAAATGTTATTCTTAAAAACTGTGAGCCGTTGGATCATTTGTGGCACAGAGAGTGGCACACATAGTGGTACAGGAGATCTGAACTCGGTTTTAGTTGATGGTTGTTTAATTTCTAGACCTTTATTATTTTTTATACACTTGGTTAAAATAAAAAATTGTGTTTTGAAAAAGTAGAACTGAAATTACTAATTCGCTAAATTGAATTTAGTTGTAATGAAAAGTTATATAAATTTAAATTTAATTAAAAAACAACTCAAAACTAAAAAAATAGTCTCGTTTCTTCTTACTTGATTCCTCTTCATGTAATTTCAAACAAATTGTCATACTCTTATGATAAATAATTTATCATTCACAAAAATAATTATGTTTTAAATTATGTGATTGTTTTATATAGGATGAACAAATGGATATTTGAATATATCTTGTACCTACTTTATTTGTTCCATAATACATTTCACTTTGATTATTTTGGTCAATTTCATTGAACTTTGTTTGACAGAAAAATAAAGAAAAATTAGTTATAATACTCTATACAAAATATTATGAATATTTTAACATGACAATAATTACAAATAAATTATATTAACAAAAAAAATAGTAATATGCTAATAAATAAAATATGTTGATGAATGAATTTGAACAAATACTCATTTGTTTTTTATCCGCTTACCTTGTTAAGACTTTCCTTTCCAAGTTAAAATTAATAGTCTTTTTTCAAGAAAATCTTAATTACTTGAGTGGTTTAATGTTTCCATTCCAAACCTCTAACGTTTTAATCTCTTCAAGTATGTCACGATTTGCTGGTTATTCTTTTAAAAAAATCTCTCTATGATAGAATAAATCTCTTTAAATTTCTTTTATTATACGATGCGACTTTTTTTTTTTTTTTTTTGAATAATTGGAACTTCAACTATAACACAGCGTGGCATATTTGTAAATAACCTGAACTTAATACCACATTTTGTCACTCTTTAGTACCACCACATATACTCATTAACAGTTCAATTGGCACTCATAAAAACACATGTGACACTCAATAACACATGTACTCGTTCTCGTTTAACACTATAACTCAAAATCTTTAACACTCTCACTAATAACATATCAAGACCCGTTAAGGGCCTAAACATCATCTTTTAGGATTTTTAAACTCGGTGTCAAGAGGCAAAGACAAATGATTTTGTAGACATCAAAATTCTCCTTGGTGAGTCTCGTGGCTCATCTAAAAGTAAAAAAGTTATGTCCATTAATACGCATGCGCTCAAATAAGTCAATAAACTAATAACAAACGCACTAGCATTCTTTAAAAATGAATTTGTACTCAATAACATATAATCATTCATTTCTTATGACAACTTGCACCATATTTCTCTGACATGAGAATTAAGTAGAGAGTGTATATACTTATAAGTATTGTAAGTGAAAAACAAGTGGGATAGGGCAAACAAACAAGAATTAAAATTGGACATATTGAAAAAGTGTGATTTATCAATGAGGCACGCAATAAAAGTTGGCAAGTTCAGTTGGCACTAAACATTGCCCACCGAGATGAACCGTCCCAACTCCTTCTGTGTATAATGATACTCTGACGGTGGATCTTCTGCCCGTTAACTCCCAACTGGAGTAACTGGCTCCACCTATTTCTCAACCATCACAATCTTTTGTGCCTTTTCCATACTTCTCTCTACACTACTCTGTTGTGATGTATCCTTGACAGTATGTTGGCGACACTCGAGTCAGTGGTAGCTTCCGTAGCCACCTCCACGAGAACATCATCACTAGGACCCGTGATGATTTGTGAATGCGGTTTCTCCTTCAAAGAATCCATCATTCCTCTCTTCCCTTCCCTTCCCTGTCTATGATCGAAGGTGCGAGTAAGTCTTGTCTCTTTAATACAACTTTTGTCTTGATTTGAGTAATCACTAATTATTTCTAGATGTGTCCAACCTGGACACCCAGATTGCTGCACAAACGTTGAACATGCGATGCACGTTCTCGGCATGCGAACTACACGTGCATCAGACGTTCGCTGCACGTTTTATGCACGCCCAATGCAAAACCCTCATCTTGATTTTCCAAAGACTAACAAAATATTTCTCTCATTGAAATTTTCGAACGACAATTCAGATCATTTACTCATTTTCTTCTGCAGCGGAAACCCAAATCTATCAACCAATCAGTTTTGATGCGAATTATAGAGCAAAAGTATGAACGATGACGAAAATATGATATAATCACAATCACAAGAAACCATAATTTACGCGGTTTACTAACTTGGCTACGTCCACGGGGAGGGGAGAAATATTATTATCAACTGGCAACCACAAATACAAACTCACTAATCTATGAATTATTGATCACAATAATTTTTGACTGTGCAAACTCTTGATATAGAATTACAGGCTAGGAACTTCTGTCTAATTTTTTGAACATCTTGAACTACTCTCTAGTTTTAGTTCCAGTTCTAGTTGACAATTTGATTATTATGCTAGGGAGATGATAGTATTCGTAGTCATAAATACCTAAACCTTTTACAAAGAAGAACCTTATTTTTTTTTAGGACAAAGTAACCCTATTCTAATAAGGAAACACAATCCTTACTCTTTGAACAAGTCTTCAATCTTTGTACCAAGATGATTCATTAAACCAACCAAAATTATCAGTTGGCTCCAGATGTCGGCCCAACTGACCAGCTCGCCGTGTAGCTTGCAACAGCACGGACGTGCACATGGCTCATCTGAGAGCATGTTTCTTTAGTCCTTTTGCATGGGCGTGCCACTCCATAGGACACGGCCGTGCAACCCCTGTTTTGCACTTTCGACTGTCTCATGTTTCTCTTGTCGATTCAAGTCCCAAGAATTACTAGACTTCGTTGCGGACATATCCTTAACAAAACACTTATTGTTCAAAGGCATATTCCCAACATAACTAGTTTATAAATGTTCATGTTTATTTGTTTAGAGATATCAGTGTTTAAATTGACGTTTTATAATGTTAGCATCGACACTTATATGAGACACGTCTTTTCTTTGTTAAACTCCTTTTTTTAAGCGTTAGAAAAAAAGTAATTTTCCTTTCATTTTTAATAATAAAAAATCAATTTCATAAGTTCGCTTCATTTTTTTTATTAAAAATTACATTCATATTTTATTTCTCTTCTTGATATTATATATATATATATATATATATATATAGAGAGATAGAGACCCAAGTGTGAGCATGAGTTGGACTGGGCCGGTACTATACTATATTGGAGGTTCCACATAAAAACCAATTGTTGTTAAACGGAGTAAATCATCAAGTCTATATATCGGTCCATGTTTCTCTCTTTAGTAGATGTGAGATAATTGCCTAGCACGCCCCCTCACGTGCAGTCGAGTTTTACCAAGGCTTACAACGTGGACTTATTAATCGGGTGGCGCGGAGCAACGTTGTGGGTTGTTAGACTTATGTACAAGAAGAAGAAGTGAACAGGCCAGAGAAAGGCCTAAACGTGAGCATGGCTGGACTGGGTTGGTACTAAACTATATTGGAGGTTCCACCTTAAATCCAATTAGTGCTGAAAGGAATAGCTCCTCAAATCTATATACCAGACGATATTTATATCTTTAGTAGATGTGAGATAATTGTCTAACACTGTATCTCTCTTCTTCTTTTTTTACAATTAATTTGCCTCTCATTTTACCTTTTAATTGTGTTTTTATTTAATTAATTAAAAGTAGGCCTGGCAATTATTACCCATTACCCATCAACCTGCCTGAAGGGGAGCCTTGGTACACCGGTTAAGGTGTTGCCGTGTGACCTAGAGGTCACGGGTTCAAGTCCTGGAAGCAGCCTCTTGCAAAGCAAGGTAAAGTTTGCCTACATTTCACCCTTGTGGTGAGGACCCTTCCCCGGACCCTCGCTATGCAGGGATGCCTTGTGCACCGGGCTGCCCCCCCCTACCCATCAACCTGCCTGACCAGACCTGCTAGTTACCCGACCCGACTCAACCCGTTAATTTAATCGGGTTAAAACGGGTTGCCCGCTTTAACCCGTGAAATTTAGCGGGTTAAAGCAGGTCAACCCGCCAACCCGTTGCAACCCGTGGTCAGTTCTCACCCTATTGTTGCTCTTGTTCCGACGGCCGTCGCTTGTGCCTTTGGCTCATGTTCGCCACATTCCTTTGTAAACTCCGACAAGTTCAGTCACCGGCAACAGAATCCAGTGAGTTTTCCGGTGAAACACATCGGAATTTCATTCAAATCCAAACCCTACACAATGTGATCTTTATCCTATGCTCCATACTCAGGTAAAGATTTTCAAATTTTGATTTAGGTGCAAATTGGGTAAAGAGGAAGCAGAGAGACACTAAAATTAGAGAGAGAAAGTAAACAAAAAAAGAAGAGAGAGAGAGAGTAGAGAGGCAGATATAACTCCCTTCAAAAATTTAAACTTACACACAGTTCGATCCTAATTCTAAGCTCCATATTCAAGTAAAAAAAATGATAGATACAACTGGGTAAAGAGAAAGTAGAGAGAGAAGCAGAAAGTAGAAAGAGAAAAAAAAAAGTAGAGAGGGACCTGAGACGATGAGAGCATGTGACTATGTGTGTGGGTTGAAAAATTGAATGAGTCTAAAATTTTCAGTCATGGGGAAGACCAGCACACAGAGAGTAGAGGCACTCGGGGGAGCAGGCTAGGGAAAGGGCGTCAAATCCTAATCAGTAGTTGAGTGTATTCAATTTTTTTTATTTATGGATTGTTTTTAAGTTTTCAAGGTAAAAAATAGTAAAAAATTAAAATATGTAAATTTACTTAGATCTGCACCACACGGAAAAAAAAATGACGGGTCCGCTTTAACCCGCTAACCCGACCCAACCCGCCTGTTTGATAGGCCTAATTAAAAGAGACAATAGGAAATGGCATTGGTTTCCACGTTATCAGGTGGAGAATAAGAGCATGTTGTAGTATTCCCTTCTTTGGTGATCCGATCATCAGCATTCACTTGTCTGTTTGTTGTATCTGTGTATAACCCAGCGCCCAGCTCACTTACCTAATGTTATTCAAAGATCCTTTTTCTATTATTTTCAAACAAGCCACATCCAAGTAATACTCCGTATTATATAGAGTAGGTATCATATAGAGTATGGTTTTTTTTTTTTTTTAGAAAAAAAATTGCATTTATGATCACCCAACTATTGGTCATGAATGGTTTTGATCACTCAACTTTTTTTTTTTTTTTTTTTTTTTTGTTTAATAGCCTGAACTTGTGCTTCCGTGATCACTGAGACTTACTCCATCCAAAAAATTTGGTTAACTCACCTCACCCTTTGCTTATCCACGTGCCTTTTTTAAGGTTAAAATATGAATACAAAGTTTACTGTGGGGACTTTGGTGGTGGTGGGTGGTTGGAGGGTGAAAGATAGAGTAACATAAAATTTAAATGTTTTTTTAAAGTAGAATGTTAATAAAAGGATGCTTTTTTTTTAAAGGTATAATTTGAATGGTTGAGCAGCTAGATCTTCTTTTTTTTTCTTTTTTTTTGCTTTAATTTTATGTGTTTAAATTTTCATCAACTCACTTTAATCATCCTCTTGATCAGTTACACCATGTTTTCAAAAATAAAAATGGTCATGGATTAAAATTAAATTATATTTTAAGGATTGAAAGATACTTAATTTTACATTTTTTATTTAATTTATGATTTCAAAATAATATTTTATTGATTTTTTTTAAAGGAAAAATAATATTTACTTAAAAATTATCCTAATATTTGATATAAGTATTTTTTATACTAAAATTTAATATAAACCTAGTTTTCTTGTTTTACCCTAAAAAAAGGGCACATCGATAAGCAAAGGGTGAGTTAACGAATTTTTTTGGATGGAGTTAGTCCCAGTGATCACGGAAGCACAGAAAAAATAGTTCAGACTATTACACGCAAAAAAAAGTAGTTGAGTGATCGAAACCACTCATGGTCAATAATTGGGTGATCATAAATGCAATTTTTCATTTTTTTAATTATTATTTTTTTTCTTTTTTAAACCTGTTTTCCTTAACACTTAAATAAGAACATATTTTAAAATTTTCCTTGATATTTTTCTAAACAAGTAAAAGTTTTGCGCGCAATGACATTTGTATAAATAAGTGAAACTTCGCACCGTATCAGTGATAGCGTAATAGTGTTTAAGATGGTTAATTATAGTATTTAACAGTGTAAATTGAAGTGTTTAAGAGTGTTAGTTCATGCGTGTTATTGAGTGACAGTAGGAATGTTATGAAAACAGAATCAGTGGTAGTAAAGTTTAAAATTGTCAATTGTAATGTTTAAGAGTATCAGTTCGTGTGTTATTAAGTCAGTGCACGTCTTTAAAGAGTGCCAGTAATAGTGTTTAAGTGTGCCAGTTGTAGTGTTTAAGAGTGTCAGTCAAAGTGTTTAAAAGTGTCAATTATATGTCAAAGTGTGTTAGTTCATGTGTTAAACAGTGTCAATGGTAGTTGTGTTGTGCTAATATGTTTCAGTTATTTACAAAAATGTCACCGTGTGTTTTAAAGATGTGTCAGTTATTTACAAAACTCACACCAAACGTTCGGAAAAAAGTGCTAGTTACATAGTAAAATGTCACTGGCACATTTTAAACCTCATTTTTTCTAACAGAAAAATGTGTTTTACACTTGTATTAGTGTAAAACGTATTTTCAAATGGAGGAGTGATATTTTTGTAAATAAGCGGAACGTTCTTACAAGGCGCGGTGTCATTGATGTAAATAACTGGAACCTACAAAAACTCACCAGACACTTTTTGATACTATAGGAGACATTTTTCAATACTACAGGAGGCACTTTTTAACACAAGGGCAGGCATTTGCTTTGAAACTTAAAAAAGGCATTTGTTTTGAAACTTAAAAAAACTCACATGCTACTTGTTGAAATTATAAGAGGCATTTTTCAACACTACAATATGCACTTTTCAATATTAGGGAAGACAGTTGTTAAAACTACAACCGACATCCTTAAAACTACCAATAAAAATGCTTGTTTGAATGATAAAGGTGCATGTTTGAAATTTTACAAGTGTTATAATACAATAGACAATTTATAATGGTAGAGGAGGCACATGATAATGTTAGAGAACGCAGTTATGAAAAACACGTTTTTCCATCTCTTAATGTTAAACAGGTTTTACATAAGACTTACTCTTTTTCTAATTGTTAAGAACAATTGATTTTCGTAATATTTTGTTAATACCTTATGCATAAAAATATTTTAAAAAAATAATGTTCTTAAAAATATTTAGAAAATATTGTTCTAACGGAAAGTCTAGCATGCATTTTGACTTTCATTTATTATTGGGGCCGTTCGAGTCAAGGAAGAAGTGCTTTGTCCTTTTGATTACATAAATTCTTTTTGCAATTTAAACCTTCTTCCAGTTAACTAGTTAAATATAGTTTCAAAAATTACACTTTCACCCCCATGACTTATTCAAATTATAGTATTTCTCTAAAGCTCATTTTTAGGGATTTTCTTAGTCTTTGACGAACCAAAAAAAATATAATTCGCATAAATATTAAGTAAATGTGTGTGTTTATTTTAACATCAAATGTTATTTATAATAACTTTCATTTTTGTACAATTTTTCTAAAGCTTAGTCAGATTAATCACTAAAAATGTGAGACTGTCATTCTAGAATATAGAGTATTTGTTATACTTACTTATAATCATTTTAAAAGTGATTGTAAAAAAGTACAATCAAGTAAACTTGATGTAGGCGGCAGACGCATAAAAAGATAAAAGGGATAAAAAGACTATAATTCTGTTGATTATCGCAACATACCGGAAGAATAGTACCAAACACTGTTGAATCGAGCACGATTGCCAGTGATGATCTTCAATTCTCATGGAATCACACACGATTACCGATAATTAGCATCCAAAAGGAATTCAATCACTTTCAGGGAATAAAGAGATAGGCTCAATATTAAAACTTTATTAATAATCAACTAATTTTCGGAATTACAAAAAGACTATTTTTACAAGGCTCCTAAGACTTGGAAATCAAGTCAACTACTTCTAAAAATAACCCTAATCTATATGGTAACCTATTAGACTCCTAAATATCAAAATAAAATCCTAATCCACTTCTAACTATGAAAATACTACCTATCAAACATTAAATCCGAAAAATACAATAAAAATAACAATAATAATTAAAATTAAACTTTCAACTTATCCCTATATCGATCTCCAACAAAACTTATTGTTCTTAACAAAACAATTTAAGAAATATGCGAAAAATTATTACAAAATTCTCCATAACATTATTTTATTGTTTATATTATTTATTTTTTATCCATATATTTTTTTAATAATTTAATACAAATATGTAACTCATTAGACTAATTTGTATATGAAAATGATTTACAAAAGAAGTTTTGACCGATAAGTCCTTCGGCAAAATAAAAATAACCAATAAGGACAGACATTTTGGAAACTCGCCAAAAAGACCCTGGAATTTTCGCGCGCTACCAGCCTTGCGCGCTTGATGGATGGAGATTAGGAACATCGCTGCTTCGCACACTCCTTATGATTTGAAGGATGGTGTTGGAGATAACCGAGATGTTTTTGTCTAGGGTTTGAATGTCAAGCCAAGAGCGTTTGAGTGATTTACTTGAAGGGTCACCGACGAGTCCGGTTGCGCCACCGCCGAAGGCGACGGCGGAAGGGCTAGAGTGGATGAACCAAGAGAGGACGATGATGCCGAGGAGGTTACCTATGTGGAGAGACGTTAACTAAGCGTCGAACTATTTTACCATAACACGGTGTAATGCTTTGATTCTTAGGTGGGGTTAGTTTCGCCATTTAAATTATAGTAAGGACTCTATAGGAGTTTTCATTTTAGCCCATGGACCCTAAGGTAGAATATGAAAATGCCTTGGTAAATTTCACCTTCTATCAGGGAGTTATTAGTAAGAATCCCTTGTGTTAAATGATTTAGAAAATATGTGAAAGAATGATTTAGAAAATACGTTAAAATTTGTAATTCATGCTAGCATAATTGATGTTAAGATTGTCACACATATTTTATTTAAGAATTCATGTGAATTTTATTTATTTATTGGGTCAAAGATTGAAAAATCCTTAAATATTTGGATAAGTTATAGGGGGTGAAAGTGCATTTTTTGAAACTGTATTTAACTAGTTAACTGGAAGAAGGTTTAAATTGCAACAAGAATCTATGCACAAGGTTTTTATGCAATTTATTTATGTTGGAGGTTTAAATTGCAACAAAAACTTGTACAAGGTTTTTTATGCAATTATCTCAATTTACGAATGTTTAAATTTCATTAAGGGCATATTAAGGAAGTGTTATTCCTTTCCTTTTAAAATGTATTTTAGGAAAAAAATAATTTTTTTATTTTCTATATAATTCAGTGGTAAAAATGTATAAATGTATGTTGCCATTCATTATTTTTTTTTGAAACATTTCATTATGTAATTGTAATATAATAGTAAAAAAATGATAAAATACATTAAGATAAAAATGATATCCCTATTTATTCAGGTATAACATATTTTCAATAGGCCTGGACTCTTGTGAGACCGTTTCACGGCGTGAGACGGCTCACAACCAAGCCAAGCCGAGCCGAGCAGCAGAGCCGCCAAGCTGAGCCGAGCAGCAGAGCCGCCAAGCTGAGCCGAACCAAATTTATTTTTTCCACGCCATGTTTTTGCTCGCCAGCAAAAGTAACACTTTTTATAAAAAAAAATGTAACACTTTTTTTCTTTCAAAAATGTACCACAATTTTGCTGAAATATATTAAAGATAACATAATATTGATAACTAAAATAATGTTACACTTTATAATAAATGTGTAACCTTTTTTTTCTCAATTGTAACACTTTTTTAGGATTTTACATTCAATTGAAATGAAAACCCGATTATATACATGAATTTTTACTCTTTTTTAAAAGAAAAAAGTAACATTTACTAAATAAAAATGTTACATTCATCTATATAGAAAATTATAATCATATATGCACTCTGTTACACTTCAAATATTACTTTTTCTAACCACAAAAACTATCAAACTATTTATATATTTTTTTCCAAAATAGCTGTTACTTTTGACAATAAAAGTATTACTTTTTGAAGTTGAAACTGTTACTTTTACCAGAACAGGGTGTTACATCTCAGGAGACGAGCAGCCCAGTTTGTTTTTGTGTGAAAAAGTATGTTTTTAAAAAAATAAAAATTCAAATCATATCATGACCTATTTAGTTTGATTCGTTTCGTCGAGACGAACACAACGGTATTTTTAGATATTTTTTCGACTTCAAAATCTCACTTTAAAATTATTGAGTTTTTTTTAAGGAAAGACACGTGGCGCAAGCTGGAAGGAGGGAATAGCTGGCGGGCGGGAGGAGCAGTTGGAGCAGGCGTGGGTGGGCGGGTTTTGACCCATAGAGGATCCGTCCCACATGAGTCTTTGTCTTTTAATAATATATTTAATTCAGTCGGAGATAATGTGTAACACCCCGAATTTACTTATAATATCTGAGCATTTAATGGCATTAAATATCCAAAAAACAATAATAAATACTTCAAATTAGGGTTCATAACGGCCCCTTATTTAACCATAAATTCAAATAATAGCGGACGTAACTTAACCTTGTCTTGGTAGGTAACCCCTAACCATTAAAAATGTTCATATTTTAAATTACTATCAAGATGATATACACACTTAAACTATTAAATTAAGAATCTTCAGTCACCGTCTATCCTACGGCTGCTTTCCTTACTTGACCTTCTACTTAAATCTCTGCAAATTCTTAAAATGGTGCAAGGTGTTTTGGGATGGAGGGATTAATAACCTGAGAGAGAGAAGAATTTTACAACGCATATTCAGTTAGCTTTTGGTAGGAGAATACATGCATTAATCGGATGAGACTGAACCAATTTGAGTAAAGCATGAATTATGGCACTACACAAAGTCATTCAAGTTTCCGTCTACTTAACTTTAAAATGCCAATAATTCTATTGGGCAAGAGCATCTAATTTAGAATATACTCACTAATCTTGCTCTCTTGCATGCAACATTGGCCATTACAATTTAATACTCCTGAGAGGGCATGTGATCACTCATGCACTATTTAAGGACAATCTTTTTAACTTGTCCTTCAATGTTTTTTAAATCTGGAATTGGGCCTTAACGAGCTAATTGCAATTTAGTTATTTGAGTTTGTCATGATATTTCAATTCATTATTTAATTTGTATGCGATTAACGTTGGTTAAAATTTGTCTTAACAGGTAATATTGGATGTACAAGTTAAAAAACTAACGAAATAAATGAAAAACATAACAAGCTTCTTCAAAACTTCGAATTTTGAGGCATTCCGAGATGATTTTTTGCTGAAGTCAAACTGCATCACTATAGACTGTTGGAGTAGAATCCTAAAGAAACGAAAAAATCTGGCAGGATGGCGAGCGGGCGCTTGGCCTAACCAAGCGGGCGCTTGATGTAGGCAGTAGGGTCTCGTCTCCTGAAAATATAATTGCAAATCTACAAGGCACGGAGTAATTTACTTTAGTACTCTCTACATGTTAACTATTTCTACTTAGTTAACTGAGAGATGCGTTTTTAACTTCTTTACTTCGTTCTTTACGTTTAAGTTTCTGACTTTGATTTACTAGTCAGTCCTTTAACTTTGATATTATTGCAATTAAGTCCCCTAACTTTGGGTTAATTACAATTTGGTCCCTCAACTTTGGGTTAATTGCAAATTGGTCCTTCAACTTTGGGTAATTGCAATTTAGTCCTTCACTTTAGTTCAATTACAATTAGTCCTTCAACCTTGGATTAATTGTAAATTAGTCCTTCAACTTTAATTCGATTGCAATTTAGTCCTTCTACTTTGGATTAATTGCAGATTAGTCCTTCCACTTTCTTTTAATTACTGAAAGGTCCTTGGACTTTGGTTCTGTTAATAAGGTCCCCTAAGTTTCTCTTTTCAGTCACTTAGGCCCTCTAACTTTAAAAGTTTCCTTTTATTCCTTTAACTTTAATTCTTTTCAGTTTAGTCCTTTTCCGTTAGGAAACTAACTGAAACTTCTAATCTTTTCCTTTCTCGTTATCTTTTTAACCTTCAAGGTCTTCCAAGTGCTTATTCTATTTCTCAAGTTACTTTTCTAACTTGTTAACAATCCTTTTAACGATTTTGTTTTCTTTCCATTAGAAACTTAACGAAAACACTAACTTTCCGTTCCAATTCTTAATTTTTACAACCCGAATTCAACACCCATAATTATCACCATTGCCGAGACATATATGTTCCAAAATCCATTGATTTAATCAATTTTTTTCTTGATCTAATTTTCCATTGTACTTTCTAACATCAATTTATTCATAACTTAACAATAAAAATCATTAAAACCAACCAAACAATTTTCTAGTTGATCAAGGCCATTCGGCCGAATGCTACTATGGTGGAATTCATATTTTCTTCCCTTTTTTGTTAAACCCTAATAACCTCAATTTCATATTGGTCTAATCCCCATACATTGAATAATAGTATTCCATTAAACTCATGTTATAAGATCAACTTAAGACCAATACTAATATAAAGATCATCATATAACCAACACCTTAATCATTTAGGATTTTAATAATTAACTTCTCATCCTAAATAACTAGCATGCAATCATAATATTTATTTTCTTAAATCATGCATAGTTTATGTTTTAAACATCCAAATCAAACGAAATAAATTTTAGAATATGAGGTTTGATATTACCTTGAGATGATTGGATTGATCTTCCAAAAACTCGAAATTTCCTCCCTCTTCTCCTCCCTTGGCCGGCGGCTATGCTAGGGTTTCTAGGTTTGTTTCTTTTTTTTTTTTTTTGAGGTTTGTGATAATAAGAATTTCCTACTTTGACTAACTCATTAATTTATACTTGGATTGATTCTTAATTGGGTTGGGTTTACTCATATAAATTTCGGCCCATCTAATTCTTTGGCCACTTCCTTCCATTATTTTATAACTCTAATTATCGTTTAATTAAATTAGAAAAAAAACCGAAATTTAAAATAAATAAATAAAAATTTAACCGGTTATTACATTCTTACCCACTTAAAAGAAGTTTGTCCTCAAACTT
>JAOWBW010000981.1:102307-226579 GCA_026119855.1 Campanula takesimana
CGAAACTAAGCATAAGGCGACCACAATTCCACGCTAACTTGAATATCCTGTCCCATAGAAAGATTAAAAAAAGATAAATAATAGAAACTTCCCATGCGTTGCTGCATCGGAATAGGGTATTCACAAGTGGGAGAGTTCATCATCAAGAAACTTATACTCGATGGAGGGTGGAGTATATGGCGGAGAAAGGAAAATTGGGATCCCTCAAAGATGACATGGCGAGAGAGAATAATACGAAGAGAAGAGATTTCGTAGCATTTATAACAACGGTGATTAGAGGGATAGCTAAGGAGCACACAAGAAGAAGAGTGGGGTTGAAGTTTGTGAAGGTATTGGATAGGTTGAAAGGGATAGCAGAGCCACCCAAAAAACCTGAAGGTGCGTATATGAGGGATCCCAATGATATAGTATTTTAGTAGGATAAAAGTTTTGGATGGATTTGGTGGTGATGATATTTTGTTAGGACATATCCATTTTGATGGCGTGGTGCCAGAAATTAGGGGGCAAAGACAAGTGGGAAACCAAGGTACAAATTAAATTGTTGACAGTGCGAATGTTTCATTCAGCATTGCCATTTTGGAAGGAGGTATACAGGTAACAAACGTGAAAAGTCATACCATTTTGATGGAAGAATCGCTTAAAATAATCATTGTCAAACATCGATTGTTATCACATTGAATAATTTTAATTAGGCGATTGAATTGGGTGCGAATATATTCGCTAAGAGAAAGATAAGATAGGAAAGACTTGAGATTTGACACCAAGGGAAAAGTTCCACAAAAAAGAGAGTAATCATCTAAGACCAAGAGATAATATTTGTGACCCGTGGAACTTAACACAGGAGAAGTCTATAAATCATTATGTAAAATTATCAAATGACATTAAAGTAGAAGAAGTATAAGACGTAGAAAGATAAAATGGTAACTTAATATGTTTCCTAGAAACACAAGACCTACAAACTGAAGTATTAAAATTAATTTTTCTAGAATGAAGAAAATCAAAAATAGGTTTGTCTAGATGACCTATCTATTATGCTATAATGATGAAAAAACTACAGCAAAACGTGAAGGAGAACTAGACGGATAAGTAGGTGATGTGAGACGGTATATATCGCCCAAGCTATCACATCTTATAATTTGGAGTCTAATCTGTACGTCCTTTACAAAAAACGAAACATATCAAATTCCACAAAAAACATTATTGTCGGATATAAACGATGGATATAGAAAAGATTTTTAATGACGTTAAGTTCATAAAGACATTATTTAACATGAGAGTGGGTGGGGTAAGGATTCCCTAAACCATGAATTGGAATCTTATGCCTACATCCAACAACAATATTATAATGAATAAGATCCGTATTAAAAAAAAAAGAAGAGAGAGTACCCTTATTTGTGTCATGTGGGACGTAGCACCGGTATCCATAAGCCATTTTTAAAAGGAGGAGCATGGAGAGACAATGTGTGCATGGTTGCATCAATCTCAACAGGAGCATAGTTGGAATGTTGAGAAAGGGCATATGTGATATACTCCTGATTTAGACGGCTACCGAGAATACGAGTATTAGGAGCATGGGGGCGTGTTCAAGACATGGTTGTGTACGGGCAAGGAGGTTCTGCTGCTGCTGCTGCTGCCAAGGGCTCCAAGTAGGGAAAGGACCCCAGAGATTAGGGGAGAAAAGCGGCTGACCAGTGCCTTAGTTGTGACTAGGAGTAGGAGTATGGTTATTGACATCACGCCCACGATCGTTGTAGCCACCATTCTTACGATTCTTGTTCTAGCCGCTCTTGTTATGTGAGCTACCCTTACACTGTTCAGTGGTGTTGTGGTCATCGAAAGGACAAAGTAAGAAGGAGTGTGACGCCTGGAAGAACTATCAAATGTGGGTGTACAGTAATGAGGGCAGCACTCGCGTTGTTTATGGCAATAGCAGTCTTCTTGGCCTTCTGAGGTTCCTCTAGGATGGGCTTGGATCGGGCCTCATAAAAAGGAGGAAGAGGATCACTCTGTTGATTAAAATTAGCAACACCATCATAATGTTCATTTAAACCAGCAATTAATTGTAACACTAACCTTTGATTTGTAACAGGAGATCCAACGTTGGCAAGTTGATCACCCAACATTTTAAGTTCCAAGCAATAGGAAAATATTGTTGGAATATCATCCATATGAACATTGGAAAAGTGGTTCTCAATGTACACAACATGAGAATTCTTATTATTGTGAAAGATATTCTCAAGCCGAGCTATGCCTGTTGTGCAGTAACATCGGGTTCAAGGATAGTGTTGAGGTAATTGTTAGAAATCGTACCATAGATACATTGAAGGACGATGGCGTCCAAACTAGACCAAAGGTCCTTATAGGTTTTGTCAAGATACAGAGTGTAGATACCCCGGGTGGAGGCGACGGCCTGGCTAGAGCGGTGGGGATCCTGGGATGTCTATTTTTGTTTTAGTTGTTAGAGTCACCACCTATGTTTTAGAGGAACATAAGAAAAACCTAATATAGCCTATGTTTGATTACGAAAACAAGAGATTCGTTTACGAGGTTCGGGGGTTAGGTTACGGAATGGGAAGTACTTAAACACCCATTCCGCCCAACTAAAGTTGATCTTGCAATTAAGTGTTCATTAAAATTATTGTGTTCTTCCTACGTTTTGAAAAAATGATTTTTTTTTGGAGTAAAATGGGGTTTGAATGTAGGGAGATAACTCCTTGGCCAGCTTTTATATACTAAATAGCCTTTGGTGTCATGTCCCAAAATGTTTGGGTTGAATGCACGTTTAAGTAAAAATGAAAAGTATATGAAGTAGAGAGAGAGAGAGAGGGGGGAGGGAAAAAAGTACCTAAGGACTTTGAGAAACTTGAGGACTTCCTTGTACTTCAAAAATGCCTTGAGAATATTTGTGTATAGTTTTTCTTAGCCAAAGTTTGATGCCCCCCTTTTTGAAATGGTGAAAAAAAAGGAGGTTTTTATAGGTGAAAAGGGGTGTTTTTGGTGCCAAAACGGAGTCAACACTCCAAGTTTTCCTAGGAAAAATTGGTTTTAATGAGCAAGGGAGAGATTCTTGGGCAAAATCTGTAGCTGACGCCCAGAAGCGCGCGCCTCCTTCCTTGGGGGTGGAAGGTGCGCGCCTCTAACCCAAAGGGTGGAGACGCCCGATTCTGAAAAGCTTTTTTTTACAGAATGGACTGGAAAGTTAGAATTGTTATTCAGTTTAGCCCCTAGAACTGACGAAGCTAGTTATGAACTTAACGAAAGTAACAGAAACTAACGAAAAACACTCAAAATAAAGTAAAAACACAAATTAAGCATGCAATCTCCAAGGCGGGGTGTCTACACTTAGATTTCTAGATTGAGAGCTCGGTAGAAGTGGAGGTTTTGACAAGAGAAGGGATGATGTGCTCAAGGACGAGGAAGGCACGACAGTAGATCCAGAATAACTCTGCCCATGCGGACTAAAGGCTCTTCTCTATCTTAAGGGTGGTGGTGATAAAGTTTTAGATATTTGTCACTATTAGGGTAGGCTGGATATGGTGTTTCTCGGCTACTAAAAGATGATGAATAAGAAGAGAGGTAGATGAGGCAGCCGGAGTAGGGAAACTAGAAAAATATCACGGCTGAATCGATTATACTCGTGATACCATATTAGAGGTATAAATCGTGTGTTTATTATGAAAGTCGTGTACAATATATAAAACCTAGTGTATACACCTCGCCTTGCACCGCGTATCTCGATTGCATGCATAGTGTTTTCGTCTTACTTGTTTTTTGTTAGTTTCTGATACTTTCGTTAAATTCTTGACTAACTCTGTTAGTTTTAGGGGATAAACCGAATAATAGTTTTAATTGTTTGGTCCATTCTGTCATTCTGGCATCTCTATAGTCGTGCGCCTTCTCCCTTTTTGGTCAGAGACTCGCGCTTCCTACTCCTATGGCGGGAGGCGCGCGTTATTGGCCATTAGTTATAGATTTTTTTCCCCAAGAATTCCTCCATTCTTGATTTGTAACTGCTCACCATTAAATTCACCCGAGAATAATCCTTTATTGACTTTAATTTGGTACCAAAATCACCCCCTCTTCACCTATAAATACAACCTCTTCCCTCCATTACAAAGGAGACCAATTTTAGCACCAAAACTCTAGGCAATTTGATAACACTTTCACACGCTACTCTCTCATCCTCAAGCAAAGGCATTCTCTTTGAAGTCTTAGGTATTAAAATTCTTCTCTTTTCTTTACACATCTTCTTCTCTACCCCTCTTTTTCTATTTTATTTATTTTAATTTCCTAAGCATGCAATCCCCATAAACTTGGGGCATAACTTAAATGGCTACTTCATTCATAGAAATTAGTTAAGGGTTATCTCCCTACATTCTATTCTCCTTTAAAACCCAATTTAATATTGTTAGCATTTGAACAACTAAATAGAACTAGAAGACATTAATAGCAAGACCGGCCTTAAGGCCGGGCAGGGCGGGTGCCTAATGTTGGTAGTGGTGCCCTAGGAACATTTAATAAACGTTGTAATTGTTATCATTTATTTCATATCAATAAAGAGATGTTTTGATTATTATTGTTGTTCTTGTTTACTTATAATAATCTTCGTCCCTAGTACTTGTTAAGAACTAAGTATAAAGGCTAAATGATCATGGGATGATCATGTTAGATTTATGGGTACTTGTTTGGAACAAGGTACTGGACATGACCCGCTATATGAGATTCATGTCATGGTCTATGTCATACATATATCTCATATTAGTTATGTCATTTTAATCCTTAGACATGAAGTTATTATAGTCTTCCACTTAATGAACATTATGTTTGACATATTCAAACGCTACCTTTAACCGAGAAGTTATAAAGGGTATGATTGGCATAATCGGATTCACGTAGGGAAGAGTAATAAGCTAAATGGATTTGTCCCTCTTCGGAGAGATGTCAAGCTTGGGCCTCTCGTAGGAATGATGTTGATGAAAATGTTCGGCCGAACTCAAATGAATTGATTAGATCAATGTCATTTGTATTATCAACATATTCAGAATCGAGAAAGTATTGAACAAAACAAGTTGACTTGTTGACCATGACTTGTGTTCAATGACATCGTGGACAAAGGGATTATGACATGTTCTAAAGGAATGCGAACTTGTATCTAGTTATACTATTTGGGTAGATATGACGGTTTGTTAGAACCTAATCATATCTTATAGTTTCATGTTTGAACTCATTGCCAACTTAGTATAATCCTAGAGGGTCACACACAATAGAACGAATCTTAAATAAGGACTGTATTGGAATTTGGAAATTCGGGAAATCTGGGGAAAGTGTGCGACCACACAAAGGGCTTGGGCGGCCGCACAGTTTAGCTCAGAAAGTACCAGAAACCTTCCAAATAGATGTGCGACCGCACAAGGGTTTTGGGCGGCCGCACACCCTGTCGGGACTGGTTTCCTAATTTGTTTTGGAAAAGAATTTTGGACGGGTTTAGACACAAGTTTCCTATTTGGAATAGGTCTTACTTGTATATAAATAGCCAAACTCGGGCCAGAACACATCATAGCTTTTGTACAAGTCTCCAAAGAGTTTGAGAGAGTTTATTTTGTTCTAAGACATCTTAGATTGAAGAACAAAATAATACACAAACCAATATTCAATATAGTTCATATCAATTGTGGAAACGTGTTTCACAATTTGGTCTAGCAACCAAGATCAAGTGTTCTTGATATTCGTTCCTGGTGTGGATACCGCTAGAGGGTGAAACTCATCATCTTCAAGTTCGTGTTCTTGCTTGTTCGTGATCAAAGTTTCAATTTCTCCACCAAGGTCAAAGACCAAATTCAAAGTCATCAAGGGTTAGTTTTCTAGTATTCATATTATTGTATTTGATTTAATTTTATGAATGGATCTATGGGCTTTGGGTTTCATAAAATTTTAAATGCTATATTCCGCTGCGCATGTTACTACGAAACCCAACAGTGGTATCAGAGCCCCATTCATGTTGATTAATTCAATACCTAGATCATGTTGTGTGTATATAAATTGTTTATGTGTCCTAGCATGATATGAATATTGGATTATATGATGTTTATGTGTTATGTGATTTTATGTGGTTTATTGTTTTATAACTTTAATCGCACGATTCAATCGCAATTAATATTATGATGGATTCTGAATTATTTGATTATTAATTCTGATTGGATCATGATTTTAATAATCGGGGAAAAACAATTTTGAGACAAATTTTCGAACTTTAAAATTGCCTTCTGATCCTCCTGTGCGATCGCACAAAATAAACGTGGGCGGCCGCACATGTTTGGGAGACCGCACAGTTAGTTTTGGGCGGCCGCACAATGCAATCAGAATGCTGATTCTTTTTGCCTTTTGATCAGATTTAGAATTTTCAAAAGGGTCCAACCAAACCAGTAACAGAACTAGGCCAGACCTGCTGATCTGGAATGGGTTTTGGGTAGTTGGTTTGGGTGTGGATCTTGGGGTTTGATTCTCCTATTTGTTTTGATCTTGTGATTCTAAGATTGGCTCAAGGTTTGGATGGCTAATCTACGTTCATAGAGATTGTGTTTCCCAAACTTGATCGCAATCAAAGTTTCAAAGATAAAACGAAGTTAGAATTATGAAGAGTTCATAATTGCTATAATTGAGAAACAAAGTTCTTGATTCAATGATTGGAGATTCATGTGGAATTGTGGATGCAATTGGCCTACGTCTATCGAGACTATCTATTGCTTAGTGTTGGTCCCAGAGGGCAACAAGGGTATAGAACCGCTAGAGGGGGGGGGGGTGAATAGCGGTTCAAAACTTTTTTGAAAATACCCTTAAAATCAACCGAGTACTTATCAGTTTGGCCAACTGCGGTTCAAGGCACAAGAACCGTACTGATAAAATGCACAGCGGAGTTTGCGGTTTGGCCAAATTGGTTAGTTAAAGAGTTGGGAAGATTGACTCGGGTTGAGAAAACACTATGATGCAACAGAATAGTTAAACTTAAAGTTTAAAGGAAAACACAATTCATCTTTCAAGTCATTTCGTGTATGGAAGCAAGTTCAAGACCACAAACAAGAAAGATAAATATCAAGACAGAAAATAAAGATCAAACACACAAATTGAAGAGGTTCGTTCTTAAATGAACTACGTCCTTTACCTAGATGGTTAGTCTAGGATTTTCTAATAGCTATAAGACTTGTATTAATTTAGAGGAGGTTTTACAAGATGAATCTAAACTCTAGACAATAAGTCTAACCTAAGCTATAATAACAACCGGTGTTTTCGAAGTATATAATCTATGTGATCATATAAATCGGGTGTGTGTGTGTGAAAAGAAATCAAATGCTCTAAGTATCTAAATGATGGTTGAGCAAATGGAATTCTTTTGGTGTAAAGGCTAAGTATGAATGGTTGTTAGGCTTGAAGCTTTGATGAAGAACTGGGTTTGCAATGGAGATGGTTTGAAGATATGAATATCTGGGTTTAACTCTTCAAAGCAAACTTGAATACTTGGGAATGAATCTCTTGAAGCTCAGCAACCTTCATTGTTGAATAATGAAGGCTATTTATAGGCAGAGCACCCTTGTGACCGTTGGGTAAAGATTTGAATCAAATCTGAAGGGTACAGTGCTATCGAAATCCCATTGGTTGAGCTGTCATTTTCGTCCTTGGTTTTGTCTTGTAGTCCTAGGTAGTTGTTGCACCACTACCTGACAATTGTCCTTTGTTGCAGAAAGGACTAACGGTAAACAATTCAAACTGATGGACAAACCGACATTCCTTACAGAAACTCCAAGTTAACTTAGAGTTATTTTGACATGACATAACAACATCCTTATACGGTCAAAAAGGGAATGTTTGTCTAAGGAATAAATGACATCTCTTTAATTCTTCAATAACTGCTCTGCGGTTTCACCAAGCATAGGCGCGGTTTGAAGAATGGTCTTGATGTGCGGTTTCATCAAACATGCAAACTGCGGTTTGATGAAAATTGAAGAGCTCCATGCTGGCATTCTCAAGATGATGGCTTGAAGCACTAAACCGCTAATGATACAACCGAATTATACTCAGCCTAGAAAACGAAAAATCTAGAAATGGACTTATCTAAAAATTGAAGTAGAACTTCATTACATGCGGTCCTAAAGTCTATAAAAGACACGTGGTATGGATCAATCAAATTAAGGTGGGTGTACTAACAATGAATCCTAACAATCTCCCCCTATTTGATTGATGCCATTACCACACTATGATAATACCAAAACATTGTACTTGGTAAGAACATGTCAGAAATAAATTTCATGAAATTGCATGTCCCAAGTCAATGCACACACTATGCTAGATCATAGATTTCTAATCTATCAAAAATAAAGGAAATGAATAAGAGATAGAAAAGAAATACATTCAGATGCATAAAGAATGATATGATTTTGAGGATCAGAAATGCATGTTTAAACTGAATGTTTAAAACACAATGCACTTAAAAGTATTTTCATGATGAATGTAGTGCATGAGGTTTTAAGAAATACAAGCATTGTTTCACAAACAAGCAGTTTGAATAAACAAAGTTTTGGAAACAAAATGCTATGCAGTCATTCTCATTATAATTCAATCATAAAGGATAGTAACTTACAATGTATGAATTTCAAGAGACATCAAAAAGAAAGACTAAGAAAAGAAGTCTAATCTACTTCATCTGCAACAGAACCCCTTGCAGCAGCAGCATCATCTGCGGTTTGGTTCTGAACGGTTTGAGCATCTTGAGCAGCTTGTTCTTCTGCAACTTGAACATTAACAGCGGGGGCGGTTTGATCAACATTTCTAGAACCGGATCCACGAGTGGCTTCAAAAACAAAATCAGCTGCACGAAGCCGAACTTCAGTCGGTTCATCAATCTTCAATTCAATTGCAGCGGTTTGTTTGACAAGTTTCCCGGTTCTATGCAGGATAAGTTCTGAAGAATCAAGTGCATGCTGAGCTAGAATGTCAAGTTTCTCAACAACAGATTGAAGTGATGCATCAACGGCTTGAAACTTTAAGTTGCAAAGATCATTGTTGGTTCTGACAAGATCTTGAAGGGCCAGTTGATTTTCCAAGATTAAGTTCAGTCTCTCATCTAGCTGTTGTTGTCTTGACCTATCTTCAAATCTCTCATTCACTGTCTCCCCCTTAATGGCATCAAGATCAGATTGAATAGTGAGGAGATGAGTGTCAAACCGAGAAGTGGCGGTTTGCTGATGAACTTGAATATTCCTAACCGCATCTATTAAATCGGCGGTTGTAGCATGAAGAGGTAGAATTGGATAGGAAGGAATTGAAGAGGGCGGTTCATCAGAAGGAGTATAGTCAGGGATGTGCTCATCACTGGAATTATCATCATCAGAAATTTGGATGGCATCATCAGAAGGATGGGATGAAGAAGGCATTTTGGCTTTACCTTTCAACAGAATGTGTGCCTCTTCTAAGGTTTCACCCATAGAGATCCTAAAGGCGGTTTCAAGCTCAGCGGGATCAAAGTGAAGAAAAGAATGAATAGGGATAATTGTAGTTTGAGGAGGTGAAGAAGGAAGAAGAGGAAATCTCAAATAATCATCATTTAGAAGAATGGAAGGGGAAGGCACAAATCTCCAATTCAACATAGGAGGATAAGCTCTAGCAGTTAACTTTAGAAAGAATTGACTAGCAAGAGTGGGATCCATGAGTACCTGATCGGCAATCTCACCCATCACTTTGTCTGCAACTGAAAGAATTAAGTGTTCAACTGCGGCTTCCATCTCATCCTTGGGAAAGATAGCAAAAGGGTTAGGACGGCCAGCCTTCAAGAATCTAGCTTCGGCTTTGGCGGCGGCACGAGCATGGGCTCCAGCCCTTCTTTCCCTAGAGGTTTTAGTTTTGAACCGTTTCAAATAATTTGCTAAGTCAGCAGCATTCTTTCATTTCTTTGTCTTCAGTTTAATGAATGAAACCGATGTCTGTGGAGATAGCTGAACTGGCGGCTGAGAGAGAGGTTGAGCTTGAGTAATAGCCAGCGGTTGAACTGAAGGAAGAGGCAGTGGTTGAACTGACAAAGAAGTAGATGGCAAAACCGGAGTTGGAGCATAAGGTAAATCAGGAGATGAAGATGGAGTATGTTCAGGTGAATCAAAGTCCAACTTCCTTTTAAGTGAAGGAGGAGAGACCTCAACCATCATTGGGTCAATACCTGCCTTCCTCATCTCAGCTCTTTCTCTTAGCTCTCTTGCAAAAGCTCCTTCAAGTGGTGAGTGATCCCTTTTGTAGTCAGCCTCACTGAAGTCTATAGCTCCTGGTGGCCTTGACTGCCAATGCTCCACATAATCACTTTTCTTCACCAACTTTCTCTTCTTCTTTGGCGGTTGAACCTCAAGAACTTCAACATCTTGCTCAGGTTCACCAAGTGTCTCAGACATATCAGTCTGCTCAGGCAATGCTGCAGCCTCAAACTCATCGGTTTGCCCAGGCTGAACCACAATGGTAGATACAGCGGTTTGTTCAACTAGAACCGCATCCTCAGACACTTCGGTCTGCTCAGGATCGGTTTGAAAGGAGGGTTTGAGGTTTGGAAAGGCTTTGAAAATTTCAGCCAACTGTTCTTCAGAGAATTGAACAGAGGGCGGTTTAGAAGTGGAAGGTTTAGGAGGAGAAGGGATAGGAAGAAAAAGATGAGGTGAAGGGATAAGTTCTGGAATGGATTTTGCCTTGGCGGCTTTAAGGGAGGAGGCATCCTTAGCAAAATTTAAGGATTTCTCCACATTTTGATGTAATGGAGAGAGGGGTTTAACTTGAGGTTTGGGAATAGAAGGTTTTGAAGTGATAGGTTTTGAAAGAGTAGGAGATAGTCTGATGGGGGAAAAGAGGTTGAAGAAGATGAAGGTTTAGATGAGGGTTTGGAAGGCGGTTTGGATAGGTTTGCTTTTGTAATAACCGAAGGGATTTGAGCAGTTCCCTTTCTCTTTCTTGGAGCAGCGGTTTCCTTGGGATGAGCCGCAGGAATAGACCGAATTGCAGGCTCCCCCTCAACCGCAGGCTCCCCCTCAGCCTGTACCGCGGTTTGAGCTAAATGACTTAACCCCAGTCGGTTTAGAGTGGCAGTTTGACCTTCATTTCTTAGCATCGTAGCATGGGCCTGATCAGCAATGGCACCAGCATACGGTTTCCCTGATTTGTTGAGCCGAGCCTCAGGAAATGGGCCACGTTCGGCTTCAGGAAGAGGGTCCTCATTCCAAACAGTTTGAGCATACCGCCATCCAAAGGTTGTTCTGAAGGTATCAAGTCTTGACAATCCAAAGATAGATTTTTCACTTGGATCCAACCAATAGTCCTTGTGTTCAGTAGAGAACTTGAAAATGGCAGTATCTTGATGCAAGAACTTTGTCAGCAACCTGCAATGAGTTCTGACCTTGGATTTTCCAGCGGCTTTAGCAGCATGGAGGCGGTTTAGAGCATTTATAATCTCCTTCATCACAACCTTGGGCCAGTGCAGTTTCTTCCCTTTAAGAATGGCCACACAGTAAGCATACTGTTCACTTGTAAAGTTATTGTGGTTTCCATTCTTGCACATGACTCCAGAATCTACCAGTTCACAAAGATGAGCCATCACCTCTCCAATGTCCTTTTTGGAGGAATTCTTGGTGGAGAAATAATTAACTCCAATCAGCTCCATTGTAGTATTGCTTAGAAGTTCCGGTTTTATTCCCATAACTCCAGAGTTCTCAAGACCAGCTAGAACTGCAATCTTGGAAGCGGTTAGGATCACTTCTTTGCCACAGACGGTGGACTTGATAGCATCTTAAAATTTATTTCACCGGATTCCAGATCCCTTATCGGTTCTCCTCTTACATCTAGTAATTCAGCCTTCGTGGAGATCCCATTCTCAAAGAATTCGGCGCAGATAATAGTAACAAACTGCGGTTCATCCATAAGAAACAGAGGTAGCAGTTTAGCATCATTCAGCAGTTTGAGGAGCTTCCGTCCAACTGCATCTTGTTTAAGTTTTCAAGAATCCTAGAGCCGGGAACAAAGTTTGAGGGATCCTGAAAGATATTCTTAGTTAGAAATAATTTAAAGAAAGATAGTTTGAATCCTTAAGCAAACCGCGGTTTGATTAAGCCCTACGAACTATAACAAGGAAACCTAACAATGAAAACATGCGGTTCAAGGAGAGCAAGGGTAAAAATGTAAAAACAAAGAATGAAGGAACAGTGAAGGCAAAATGGATCAAAGAGGGAAAATTTTGAAAAAGAGTTTGAATGCATGAAGAACACGAAGAACAGAGTATGAGTATGCAAAACAAAATCTTAACCAAAATATGGAAAAATTATATCAAAATGATCACAAAGAGTAGATTCTAACAAAGTTCTAAATAAACTAAGACAAATAACAACACATGAACCCAGAATCTGCAAAAATTTCGCAAGAACACCAAATAACCCCAAAATTGATTTTGCTCAAAATTGAACACAAATCTTAAAACAAAGTAATCAAACAGTGTATATAATTAAATGCGAACACAAACCAACCAAGAAATTGAAGAAAAAGCATAAAATGATCAAAGGAAGATGAACAAGCTTTTAAGCTTCAACAATGGCGGATAAATAAAGTATACTGAGTTAGGGTTCAGAATTTCATACCATATCAGGCTTCGATGGTTTGGACGATGTAGAAGAAGAAGCAAGATCAATTGATTTCTTTGGTGCCATTGAAAATATTGTTTAAGTAAGAAAATTTAGTGAGAACAGAGAGAGAGAGGGATGAATGCGTACAGAGGAGAGAGAAGGGTTTTTGCTAAAAAGAGTAAGAAGGTAAAAAGATAAATTGAAAAATGGTTTGTCTTTTATACTCAATTAACCACCTCGGGTAGTGGAGCGGGCATGACGGCTGAAGGAAACTCAACCGTCAGTGTACCTGTCGATTCGCATTTAATGCGGCAGAGATAATTGCAAAAAGGTCCTTAATGAATGAAGTGACATAAGTAGGGACTAAAATGCAATTTCATACCTGAGCGGTTTTGCGTAAACCGACTTACCTTTTCCTAATTATCGGTTTTGTTGAAACCGATATCTTTCAGATCTATATTCGGTTTCAGTAGAGAAAACCGAAACCTTGCTTTGACAATTCGGTTTGGATAAAACTGAAATTGTTCTACTTGACTCTTCGGTTTGAGTGGAATCTTTAGCCGAACCATCTTGTTGCGGTTTTGTCTATTGAACCGCAAACTATTTGCATTTTCTTAATAGAGCCAAAATACTTAACAAATATTATTAGAACAAGAATAAATAGGCATGAATTATATTAAGTAAGTTCCAGCATACCCATTTCTCCTCGTAAATGAAAGAACCTAGAATTTTCGAGCGGTTTGGTGAGAATATCTGCAATTTGATCGTCGGTTCCCACCTTTGCTAGGAAAATGTTCTTCTTTTCAACATGATCTTTGAGGAAATGATATCTTATGTCAATGTGCTTGGTTTTTGAGTGTTGTACTGGATTGTTGGAGATTGATATTGCTGCAGTACTATCACAGTAGATAGGGCAGTTCTTCTCAAATACTTCATAGTCTTCCAACTGCTGTTTCATCCAGAGAATTTGAGAGCAACAGCTTCCAGCCGCAATATATTCGGCTTCAGCGGTTGAGACTGAAACCGATGCTTGTTTCTTGCTGGACCATGATACAAGCCGGGTTCCAAGGAACTGGCAAGTACCACTTGTGCTCTTTCTGCTTATCTTACATGCTGCAAAGTCAGCATCTGAATAACCTAATAGATCAAATGAAGATTCTTTGGAGTACCAAAGTCCAAGGTTAACAAATCCACATAAATATCTAATAATTCTTTTAACAGCAATAAGATGAGATTCTCTAGGGTCAGCTTGAAATCTAGCACAAACACAAACACTGAACATGATATCTGGCCTACTAGCAGTTAAGTAAAGTAAAGAACCAATCATACCTCGGTAGAGAGTCTGATCAACTTTCTTACCTCGTTCATCTTGATCCAAACTGCAGGCCTTTTGCATTGGGGTATCAACTGGCTTAGCGGTTTCAAGCCCAAATTTCTTGATCAAATCTTTGGTATATTTGGCTTGGTTGATAAAAATTCCATCATGACATTGCTTGATTTGGAGTCCAAGAAAGAATGTCAACTCTCCCATCATACTCATCTCAAATTTACCTTTCATAAGCTTCTCAAACTTAACACACATAGTCTCATTAGTAGAACCGAAAATAATATCATCAACATATATTTGAACTAATAATGAATGACCTTTGTGTTTAGCAATAAATAGGGTTGTATCAATTTTACCTCTAGAGAAGCCTTGTTCAATAAGAAATTTAGATAGAGTGTCATACCATGCTCTTGGAGCTTGTTTGAGTCCATACAAGGCCTTCTTGAGCTTGAAGACATGATTGGGATATTTGTTGTCTTCAAATCCTGGCGGTTGAGCTACATAAACTTCTTCTTGTAGTTCACCATTCAGAAATGCACTCTTCACATCCATTTGATATAACTTGAATTTCTTGAAGGAGGCATAGGCCAGGAACAATCTAATGGCTTCAAGTCTGGCTACAGGTGCAAAGGTTTCATCATAATCAATCCCTTCTTCTTGCCTATAACCTGAGCAACCAACCTTGCTTTGTTTCTTGTAATAGTACCATTTTCATCCATCTTATTTCTGTATACCCATTTTGTTCCAATTACAGTGTGATCTCTGGGCCTTGGAACTAGAGTCCAAACTCTACATCTTTCAAACTGATTGAGCTCTTCTTGCATTGCAGCTACCCAACTTGGATCACTTAGAGCTTCATCTACCTTCTTCGGTTCCATCTGAGATAACAGTGCGGTTGAGAACAAACTGTGGTTATCTCTATGAGTTAAGCTTCCTCTTGTTTGAACACCAGAACTGATAGGACCTATAACATTAGTTGTTGGATGGTCTCTATGCTCATTGATTTCTGGGGGGAGGTCTTCATGAACCACTATTTCTTGAAGATTTTCCAGAGGAGGCTCTTCTTGATATTCATTGAAATCTTCATTGAAGGTGATGTTTGGAACTGGATCAACGGTTTGAATGGGATTAGAAGAATGCGGTTCTACAGCAACACCTTTAGTTTGATTTGGAGCGGCTGGAGAACCTGATGGAGCGGTTTGAGTAGGTTGGTCATTTGCGGTTGCATGATAGGGTAAGATGTACCTGTCTCAAAACCACTGAAATCATCAGCAACATTTGGAGCCATATGTGGCTCAAGAAGATTATGTTCATCAAATGTAACATGGACTGACTCTACAATTTTTAAAGATGTCTTATTGAAACAACGAAAAGCTTTGGAGTGTTTTGAATAACCAACAAAAATACCTTCATCGGCCTTAGCATCAAATTTACCTCGATGCTCTTTGCCATTGTACAAGATGTAGCACTTGCATCCAAATATCTTGAAGAAGGCAATGTTGGGTGATCTGCCTCGCCACAATTCATAAGGAGTCTTGTTGTGAACTTTGATGATTAGGGAGCGGTTCTGGGTGAAACATGCGGTATTGATGGCTTCGGCCCAGAAGTATTTGGGAAGCTTTGCTTCTGCAATCATTGTCTTCCCGGCTTCAATCAAAGTCCTGTTCTTTCTTTCTACAACTCCATTCTGTTGTGGAACCCCAGCGGCAGAGAAGTTATGATCAATTCCATGATCATCACAATATTGAGCAACACCATTGTTTGTAAATTCGGTTCCATTATCTGAACGCACGGCAACAATGTCATCCAATTTTGAGTTTGGAGCTGTCTAAAGAGAGCGGTTACGATGCCATAAGTATCATCTTTAGAGCCATCATTTCCACCCATGTATATCTTGAATAATCATCAACCACCACAAGTGTATAGCGGTTTCCTCCAATACTGGCGGTTGGGACAGGTCCAAATAAATCCATGTGCAGCAATTGCAAACAGCGGTTCGTTAAAGATGCGGTTTTACTAGGAAATGACTGTTTGGGCTGCTTTCCAAGCTGGCATGCTTTGCACTTTTCATCATGATGGTCAGCCACTTTGGGTAGTCCTTTTACTAGACCATCCCTGTGCAGTTTTGCTAGATACTTGAAGTTCAAGTGGCTGAGCCGCTTATGCCATAACCAGCTGCTTTCACTTATGTTTTTGGCTACAAAACAGAGGTCAGCAATAGAAACAATATTTCTCAAATCTATCATATAAACATCACCTGTTCTGTTGCCAGTCAGTAGAGTGACTTCAGAAGAAGCATCTTTGATATAACAGTTAGTTGATGTGAAGATGCAGTTCATTCCTTTGTCACAAAACTGAGATATGGAGAGAAGGTTGTGCTTGAGTCCTTCTACTAATGACACATTTTCAATAGTCACCTTTCCTCGTTTGATTGCTCCATATCCTACTGTTTCTCCTTTCTTGTTGTTACCAAACACTACTGGGGGACCTTTCATTTGGATGAAACTGCAGAGTAGTTCGGAATCTCCAGTCATGTGTCGTGAGCATCCACTATCCAAATACCAGAGATCCTTCTTCTTCTTCGCGGTTCCAGCCATAAAACATGAAATCTGAAAAATAATCATGAAAGGTTTTGGTCCCCCTTATTCCTTGGGTCCTAGGGTTAGCAGCTTTTTAGGACCCACACTTGTTTGACCTTAGGATTTTTACGTCCCTTGGAATTGGGTGTGAATCTTAAAAGACAATGACCAGCACTATGACCAAAATCAGCACAAATAGCACAATGAATAAATCCAGGTTTTGGTTGCGGTTTTACAAACCCTTTACTGACCTTCGGTTTCTCATGTTTTACTGGGTCAGCGGTTTTGGCTTTAACAAAGATTACCTTCTTGAGCTCAACCTTCCTCTTAGGTGCGGCTTTAGGGAAAATGATAGGAATTTCCTTAAACCGACTAGGAGCGGTTTCATCACTCAATACTTCCTTGGTTGCCTCAGCCGCTATGGATTTCTCTTTCCACTTTGAATCTCTCCCAGTCTGGTTTTTAGGGTACTCAAAGAAATAATTTTGCCTTTTAATTTCTTGTTTTGAGCCCTTTTTACCAGCATGATTAACCTTAGGAATTTCTTTGGTTTGTTCAGTAGGTTTCACACCACCTTCGGCACAGAGACAAGGACACTTACACCCATCATCGGTTTTAAACCCCAATCCACTTTTATCCGAAGTAGGAATTTGTGAATTTAGGATTTGTTCCACGGTGACACCAGACTTAGTCCATACATCGGTCACTTTTTGGAGGTCATCCCTTTGTACGGTAAGATCATGGATTTGGGTGAGAAGTACCTCGGTTCTGTCCTTCAGATAGCGGTTTTCATCCACAATAGTAGATATCCCAGCAATTTGGAGCTTGAGATTTTCAATTTCCTCCTTGTGGGATTTACATACACGTTGGGATTCTTCAAGTTCCGCAGCCATTAGTTTATATGCCTTTTTAAGTACAGTGTGTTGTTGACATATAACATTTGCACGTTCTAGTACCTGATCATCATGACTTTGGTCTGCTTGAACCTCGGGAGTGTAGTTTGGTGTTGTAGGAGCTCTGCTTGATCTAGCCTCAGGAGTCTTAGGTGAAACTGACTTCATTTGTTGTTTTGGCAGTGGAAGGCTTTCGTCAATTTCAATTCTTTCTTCAAATCCCATGAGACAGAGATTAGCAGTTTCTTCATCATCACTTTTATCTGAGTCTGAACCCATCCATGTCAGCGGTTGATCTCCTTGGTCAGCTACCATTCCTCTTCTTTTCACGAACTTCTTGTTGAATGGTTTCTTTGCTGGCGCGGCTTCATAGCGCGGTTTGGGACAACTTGACGCAAAGTGACCTGGTTGTCTGCAGTTATAACAAACCAAGTCTTCCCTTGTCTTGGGATCTGCAGTTTTGTTGAATCTGGTTGGAGGGACAAACTTTGCTGGGCCTTTGGATGGAAATTGAGATCTATTATTTTTCCTGAACTTGGTGTATCTCTTCACATACAAAGCAAATTCTTCATCATCCATTTCATCAAAATCAACTTGAGTAGAACTTGAGGATTGTGATCCTACACTCTGAGCATAAGAACTTTGAGGAGGAGTGTAGGATTGATGAGACTGCTGATAAGATTGATAAGATTGAGGATATGGTTGATGTGATTGAGGATAGGATTGTTGAGACTGCTGGTAATATTCAGAAGTTGCGGTTTGAGGATTATATCTAGGAACATTTTGGTCAGGCGGAGCGGTTTGCAAGTGGAGGTGAGGAGAGGTTTGATGATGGTCTGGATTGTAGACAGGAGATGAGGTATTGTTGAATGCAGCTAGAGAGAGGGTCTTAAATCTGCTTTCGGTTTCATGGACCTCTTCAAGCTTAAATTCAAAAACCTTCAGCATGGCATACAAGTGTCGAAGATCAAGAGCTTCCAAGTCCTTGTTGTCTTCAATGTTAGTAGTTTTGATCAGCCATTTGCTACCAAGTGCTTGCATGAATCTCATGTTCAAATCTGTATTAGAATAGACATGTCCAAGAGAAAAACAAACGTTAACAATATCAATAAACCTCTTATAGCATTGTCTAAGAGATTCCTTAGGATCTTTAACAAAATAGTCAAAGAGTCTTCTCTGTTGATAGAGGCGCTTCTTCTTGGTATCTGAATCTCCTTCCAGAAAGTCAACTATAGCATCCCAGGTAGCCTTTGCGGTTTTGCAGTGAAGCACCTTAGAATGAGTCCTCAGGTCAATAGCTGACACTAGCATGGACATAGCTCTTCCATCAAAATCCACATTGATGCGGTCTGCATCAGTCCATTCACTTTCTAATTTCTTAACTTCAGCTTCTTCTCCTGCGGTTCCTGCACGTGGATTAGCTTTCATAGGAACATATGGTCCATCAGTAACCGCGGTCCACAGTCTACGATCACATGAAATCATGTGTTTCATCATCCTATCTTTCCAAAAAATAAAACTATCTTCATCCAGAATCGGTAAGTGATTCGAATTGGATGTTTGCATCATATGGGTGTTTGTGTTTGCCATTGGATCAGCACCCAAGCGGTTAAGCTTGTAAAAACAAGTTCGGTGGATATGCTCTGATACCACTTGTTGGTCCCAGAGGGCAACAAGGGTATAGAACCGCTAGAGGGGGGGTGAATAGCGGTTCAAAACTTTTTCGAAAATACCCTTAAAATCAACCGAGTACTTATCAGTTTGGCCAACTGCGGTTCAAGGCACAAGAACCGTACTGATAAAATGCACAGCGGAGTTTGCGGTTTGGCCAAATTGGTTAGTTAAAGAGTTGGGAAGATTGACTCGGGTTGAGAAAACACTATGATGCAACAGAATAGTTAAACTTAAAGTTTAAAGGAAAACACAATTCATCTTTCAAGTCATTTCGTGTATGGAAGCAAGTTCAAGACCACAAACAAGAAAGATAAATATCAAGACAGAAAATAAAGATCAAACACACAAATTGAAGAGGTTCGTTCTTAAATGAACTACGTCCTCTACCTAGATGGTTAGTCTAGGATTTTCTAATAGCTATAAGACTTGTATTAATTTAGAGGAGGTTTTACAAGATGAATCTAAACTCTAAACAATAAGTCTAACCTAAGCTATAATAACAACCGGTGTTTTCGAAGTATATAATCTATGTGATCATATAAATCGGGTGTGTGTGTGAAAAGAAATCAAATGCTCTAAGTATCTAAATGATGGTTGAGCAAATGGAATTCTTTTGGTGTAAAGGCTAAGTATGAATGGTTGTTAGGCTTGAAGCTTTGATGAAGAACTGGGTTTGCAATGGAGATGGTTTGAAGATATGAATATCTGGGTTTAACTCTTCAAAGCAAACTTGAATACTTGGGAATGAATCTCTTGAAGCTCAGCAACCTTCATTGTTGAATAATGAAGGCTATTTATAGGCAGAGCACCCTTGTGACCGTTGGGTAAAGATTTGAATCAAATCTGAAGGGTACAGTGCTGTCGAAATCCCATTGGTTGAGCTGTCATTTTCGTCCTTGGTTTTGTCTTGTAGTCCTAGGTAGTTGTTGCACCACTACCTGACAATTGTCCTTTGTTGCAGAAAGGACTAACGGTAAACAATTCAAACTGATGGACAAACCGACATTCCTTGCAGAAACTCCAAGTTAACTTAGAGTTATTTTGACATGACATAACAACATCCTTATACGGTCAAAAAGGGAATGTTTGTCTAAGGAATAAATGACATCTCTTTAATTCTTCAATAACTGCTCTGCGGTTTCACCAAGCATAGGCGCGGTTTGAAGAATGGTCTTGATGTGCGGTTTCATCAAACATGCAAACTGCGGTTTGATGAAAATTGAAGAGCTCCATGCTGGCATTCTCAAGATGACGGCTTGAAGCACTAAACCGCTAATGATACAACCGAATTATACTCAGCCTAGAAAACGAAAAATCTAGAAATGGACTTATCTAAAAATTGAAGTAGAACTTCATTACATGCGGTCCTAAAGTCCATAAAAGACACGTGGTATGGATCAATCAAATTAAGGTGGGTGTACTAACAATGAATCCTAACACTTAGTTTCTGCCACATGGACTACTTTCTTGGTTTCTTGAATTAGTGCGGAATTGTGGATGCCTTATGGCTTAGTTTCGGCCGCACTTCTTGTTGTCTTGATTTGGAGATAATAACCAAAGTTGAAATAGTCTCATCCTCATAATTATAGAGAAACTAATGACACATAAATATTATGCTTAAATTAATGGAGATTAATTTAGTGGCTAAACTTGATGCGTAACATATTTATATTATGTGCTCATAAATGTGTTGTATGCTATATGTGATGAACCTTCAAAGAAAGTTTTAAGTCCTTTTTCCATGCCATGATTAAAACACTTGTTTATACATGGGTAATTTTGTGTGGGCTCGCCAAAGTGAGGTGCATTGATATTATTCTTGTATGAGAAAGATGAGTGAATAAGAGTTTCTTATGCGGTTTAAAATGGTTGGACTTAATTAAGCGTCAAAACAGTTTTGGGCTTAAGGCAAAGATGAGATTTAACATGCTTTTCGAAATTGGATTTCTTAAAGAATCTCATGGAAAAGAACTGAGAGTCATATGAGATATGATTGACAAGAGTTGTCTACCTAATTAATTTTGATTTTGAGCGGTGCGCCAAAGCGTACTTAAGATTAAATTAAAGCGGGATCTTAACCCATTTAAATTATACTACACATTGGATGTATAAAGAAGGTTGTATAATTTAGTGGGAGTATTTTTGAAAAATACATTGTTTATTTCTTTAATGAAATCGGTACTTATTAAATTTTGGAAATTTTGCATATTTGTAGATAATGACTACTAACACTCAATCAATTTCGTTGCGATCGATCCTTGAGAAGGATAAGCTCCAAGAGAATGGTACTAACTTTATGGATTGGATCCGTAGACTAAGAATTGTTCTAAGGCAAGAAGATAAGTTGTACATTCTCGATGGGCCACTTCCTGCTGAACCAGAACCTACTGCCCCTAGGGCAGAAAGAGACAGTTACAAGAAACATCGTAATGATTCTAGAGATGTAAGCTGTCTCATGCTACCTACCATGTGCTCAAAACTCCAACAAAGTTTGGAACATTTGGAAGCCTATGAGATAGGCGTGGAGTTGAGAGCCATGTTTCAAGAACAAGCTAGGCAAGAGAGGTACAAGACCATTGTTGCATTCACTACTTGCAAAATGAACGAAGGGCAACAAGTGAGTCCCCACATGCTGAAAATGAAAGGTTATATAGAGCACCTTGAGAAACTTGGCTATCCAATCCCAATGAAGCTAGCCACGGATCTCATTCTTAATTCATTGCCTAAAAGTTATAATCAGTTTGTGATGAATTATTACATGCATGGAATGGATAAGAATCTCTCCGAGTTGTATGGGATGCTTAAAACTGCGGAGATGAAGATTGCGGAGAAAGGTTCTCCCGTGCTCTTGGTTCATGATGGGAAGAAGGCTAATGCCAAAGGAAAGGGTAAGAAAGTTTTCAAACCCAAGATAAGCAAGGCAAAGGTTGCCAAGGCTTCTGAGGGAAAACCCGATTCACAAAAGGATGCAATCTGTTTCCATTGTCAAGAAATTGGTCATTGGAAACGTAATTGCAAGGCTTTCTTGGAAGAGCAAAAGAAGAAGAAGAGCAGCAAGCTGCGTCGACTTCAGGTATCTATATGATAGATATTCTCCTTTCTACCACTGATTCTTGGGTATTGGATACCAGATGTGGTTCTCACATTTGTTTAAATGTGTAGGGTCTAAAGAATAGGAGACTACTTAAAGAGGGTGAAGTAGACCTACGCGTGGGGAATGGAGCAAGAGTTGCTGCATTAGCCGTAGGGACTTATGAAGTCACTTTACCTTCCGGATTAATTCTGTTTTGAACAATTGTTATTATGTTCCGGATTTAAGTAGAAATATTATTTCAATTTCTTGTTTGGATAATGAAGGTTTTAAGTTTTTTGTTGAGAATAAGAAATTTTCTATTTATTTAAATGATGTGCTTTATGGTATTGCTAATTCATTTAATGGCCTTTATATCTTGGATGTCAAGAATGAAAATAATGAAAATGTCTATCATATAAATAAGAAATCTAAACCTAATGATGTAAATCATTCTTATTTGTGGCATTGCCGTCTTGGTCATATTAATGAGAAGCGTATCTCAAAACTCCATGGGGACGGACTTTTGGGTTCATGTGACTTAGAGTCATATGATACTTGTGAGTCATGTCTTCTTGGAAAAATGACTAAGACACCTTTTACCAAGTTGGGAGAAAGGGCAAGCGACTTATTGGGGTTGATACATTCCGATGTATGCGGACCATTAAGTAGCAATGGTAGGGGAGGATTTCAATACTTCATAACCTTCACTGATGATTATAGTAGATTTGGGTATGTTTACCTAATGAAACATAAAAGTGAAGCATTTGAGATATTTAGAATATTTCAGAATGAAGTAGAAAAACAACTTGGCAAAAGTATAAAGGCACTTCGATCAGACCGAGGTGGTGAATACTTAAGTCAAGAATTTGATGATCATCTAAAGAATTGTGGAATAGTTTCACAATTGACTCCGCCCGGAACACCACAATGGAATGGTGTGTCTGAGAGGAGAAATCGGACTTTGTTAGACATGGTTCGATCAATGATGAGTCAAGTTGATCTTCCAATATCCTTTTGGGGTTACGCCCTAGAAACCGCTGCTTTCACACTAAATCAAGTTCCAACTAAATCGGTTCCAAAGACTCCATATGAGATGTGGAGTGGAAAGAAACCTAGTTTATCTTTCATGAGGATTTGGGGTTGCGAAGTTTATGTCAAGAGACTTATCTCTGACAAACTAGCACACAAATCTGATAAATGTATTTTCGTGGGATATCCTAAGGAAACTAAAGGATATTACTTTTACAACCGTGAGGACAACAAAGTTTTTGTTGCCCGAACTGGTGTCTTTCTTGAGAAAGAGTTTCTCTCCAAAGAAATCAGTGGGAGTAAAATAAATCTTGAAGAGATTCGAGACCCAGAAAATGACACTGAACCAATAATGGAACAAGAACAAGAACCACAAGGTGTGTGGAACCTGTTCAAAATACACAAGCAACTCGCAGATCTAGTAGGTTACGATCCGAGCCCGAGAGATATGGATTTCTCGTAACGGATAGTAATGAGGTGGAAATCATTGAGAATGATGAACCGTCAACCTACCAAGAGGCTATGTCTTCTACGGATTCGGATAAGTGGCTTGGAGCCATGGAATCTGAATTGCAATCCATGCAAGACAATCAAGTTTGGAACTTGATTGATGCGCCCTAAGGTGTAAAAACCATAGGATGCAAATGGGTCTTCAAGAAGAAGACTGTCATGGATGGGAAGGTGCATACTTACAAAGCTAGACTTGTAGCGAAGGGGTATAGGCAAGTTCATGGTATTGACTATGATGAAACCTTTTCACCCGTAGCAATGATCAAGTCTATAAGAATTTTGCTCGCCATTGCCTCATATCATGACTATGAAATATGGCAAATGGACGTCAAAACCGCTTTCCTAAATGGAAAACTACAAGAGGATGTGTATATGACACAACCAGAAGGTTTTGAACAAGATTCTAAGGTATGCAAATTGCAGAGATCCATCTATGGATTGAAGCAAGCTTCTAGGAGTTGGAATCTCCGCTTTGATGAATCGGTCAAAGAGTTTGGTTTCATCAAGAACGAAGATGAGCCTTGTGTATACAAGAAGATTAGTGGGAGCATAGTGCTATTCCTTATTTTATACGTAGATGACATATTACTCATTGGAAACGATATTCCTACACTTCAGTCCATAAAGACTTGGTTAGGAAAATGCTTCGCAATGAAAGATATGGGTGAAGCCGCATATATACTTGGTATTAAGATCTATAGAGATAGATCAAGGAGGCTACTTGGTTTAAGTCAAAGTACATACATTGACAAGGTCATTAGAAGATTCCACATGGAAAATTCTAAAAGAGGAACCTTACCAGTGTTACATGGAATTTCTCTAAGCAAGACTCAATGTCCTAAGACAAAAGATGAGCGTGAGAAAATGAATGATGTTCCATATGCTTCGGCAATTGGGTTCATCATGTATGCCATGATTTGTACTAGGCCGGATGTATCTTATGCTTTAAGCATGACAAGTAGATACCAATCCAACCCCGGTGAAAATCACTGGATGGCTGTAAAAGCGATTCATAAGTACTTGAGAAGAACTAAAGATTCGTTTTTGGTCTATGGAGGAATGGAAGATGATCTCGTGGTAAATGCTTACATGGATGCAAGCTTCCAAACCGACAAAGATGATAGTCGATCGCAATCGGGTTTTGTGTTTATGTTAAATGGTGGAGCTGTAAGCTGGAAGAGTTCCAAGCAGAGTACAACCGCTGATTCTACAATAGAAGCTGAGTATATTGCTGCATCAGATGCTGCAAAGGAAGCTGTTTGGATTAAGAACTTCATTACTGAACTTGAAGTGGTTCCTAGTATTGCTTATCCAATAGACCTTTATTGCGATAATAATGGTGCTATTGCTCAAGCAAAAGAACTAAGAGCACATCAGAAATCCAAACACATACTTAGGCATTTTCATATCATTCGAGAAATCGTTGATAGGGGAGACGTAAATATATGCAGAGTACCTGCTGATGACAATGTCGCGGACCCGCTAACAAAGGGACTTCCACAAGCTAAACATGAAGGTCATGTTAGTTCCATGGGGATTAGATACATGGGAGATTGGGCCTAGGGCAAGTGGGAGATTGTTGGTAGTGGTGCCCTAGGCACGTTTAATAAACGTTGTAATTGTTATCATTTATTTCATATCAATAAATAGATGTTTTGATTATTATTGTTGTTCATGTTTACTTATAATAATCTCCGTCCCTAGTACTTGTTAAGCACTAAGTATAAAGGCTAAATGATCATGGGATGATCATGTTAGATTTATGGGTACTTGTTTGGAACAAGGTACTGGACATGACCCGCTATATGAGATTCATGTCATGGTCTATGTCGTACATATATCTCATATTAGTTATGTCATTTGAATCCTTAGACATGAAGTTGTTATAGTCTTCCACTTGATGAACATTATGTTTGACATATTCAAACGCTACCTTTAACCGGGAAGTTATAAAGGGTATGATTGGCATAATCGGATTCACGTACGGAAGAGTAATAAGCTAAATGGATTTGTCCCTCTTCGGAGAGATGTCAAGCTTGGGCCTCTCGTAGGAATGATGTTGATGAAAATGTTCGGCCGAACTCAAATGAATTGATTAGATCAATGTCATTTGTATTATCAACATATTCAGAATCGATAAAGTATTGAACAAAACAAGTTGACTTGTTGACCATGACTTGTGTTCAATGACATCGTGGACAAAAGGATTATGACATGTTCTAAAGGAATGCGAACTTGTATCTAGTTATACTATTTGGGTAGGTATGACGGTTTGCTAGAACCTAATCATATCTTATGGTTTCATGTTTGAACTCATTGCCAACTTAGTATAATCCTAGAGGGTCACACACAATAGAACGAATCTTAAATAAGGACTGTATTGGAATTTGGAAATTTGGGAAATCTGGGGAAAGTGTGCGACCGCACAAAGGGCTTGGGCGGCCGCACAGTTTAGCTCAGAACGTACCAGAAACCTTCCAGATAGATGTGCGACCGCACAAGGGTTTTGGGCGGCCGCACACCCTGTCGGGACTGGTTTCCTAATTTGTTTTGGAAAAGAATTTTGGAAGGCTTTAGACACAAGTTTCCTATTTGGAATAGGTCTTACTTGTATATAAACAGCCAAATTTGGGCCAGAACACATCATAGCTTTTGTGCAAGTCTCCAAAGAGTTTGAAAGAGTTTATTTTGTTCTAAGACATCTTAGATTGAAGAACAAAATAATACACAAACCAATATTCAATATAGTTCATATCAATTGTGGAAACGTGTTTCACAATTTGGTCTAGCAACCAAGATCAAGTGTTCTTGATATTCGTTCCTGGTGTGGATACCGCTAGAGGGTGAAACTCATCATCTTCAAGTTAGTGTTCTTGCTTGTTCGTGATCAAAGTTTCAATTTCTCCACCAAGGTCAAAGACCAAATTCAAAGTCATCTAGGGTTAGTTTTCTAGTATTCATATTGTTGTATTTGATTTAATCATATGAATGGATCTATGGGCTTTGGGTTTCATAAAATTTAAATGCTATATTCCGCTGCGCATGTTACTACGAAACCCAACACCTAACACCTTCCCGTTTTGTTACTTAACCCATGGACTCCATTATGAATATCTGGTTTCAAAGCGGTATGTAGGTTTTCTCACGTTCATTCATAAACGTGGGTGACAATTCTAAAATCAAATAGACCATCCTAGAAAAAGTCTGGCACTTTAATAAAGCTAGCAGTGTTTTCCTCGGGCGTCTACACCTTGAATCCCTAGTATGTTAGGTAACCCTATTACATTAGCTACCTAATACTATAAAGATATAGAAGGATATTCACATACCTAAATAGAGATGATATTAAACATAGGAGATATATACAATCTTGGTATTTACATGTACGCTATTATAGTTAACATATATTATTATAATATTAACATTACAATTAATGCTATACCCCCTCCGTCCCACTTAAATTAGGATAAATTTTCATTTTGGGTGTCCGTTCGAATTAGGACAACCCAAAAATGGAAGTGTTTTATTTAATGGGACCCACTGATGTAGCACAGAATGGTGTCGTGAAGTTCAAGCAGAAATCCACCCGAGCCAAGCAAAGATCCACCCGGTCCCAAGAGACAACCCGGCCGGATCAAGTAGTGCACGGCCATGTGAATTCCAATGCTTAACCATGCGCAAAATGGGTGAAAAAGATGGAGGCCTCGACTGAATAGCACGACCGTGCTCCTTCTAGAGTACGACCGTGCCCGGCAATACGCAAGGAATTCATTGCATTACAGAACTCGGTTTTATTAATTATTTGGGGTATTTTTGTAAACTATTTTCAAGTCCTTTTTGAATTAGGGTTTTATTAGTTGCTAGGGTATAAATACTCTTTTCTTACTTTGTATTGAACATGTTTTTGATTTATTAATTTCATAGTTTGCTTTTTGCAATTTTGTGTGGGTTCAAACCCTAGAAGCCATTGTTGGCTTGTTTGAAGGTTTATTTCCTTCTGGTTATTCAATAACTTCCATCAAGGTTGATCTTGGTTGTATTCCGCTGCATTAATTGGTATCAGAAAAGGTTCAATCCAAGGAATATGGCTAACGACAACGGGAACAACAACGCCGCTGTTCTTGCAATCCTTGATCGTATGGATCGGGAAGCCCAAGAAAGACACCGTCAAGATGAAGAACGAGACCGTCAGTGTTAAGAACAGGTTGTAGCTCGTCATGCGGATCTTGTTCGGGTTTTGGAGGGTTTACAGGTTGGTGGACGCCGAAGGCAACGAGCAGGGGTGCAAGCAGCTCCTGTGCGAAACGGTCGAAACAATCGTGTTCCGCCAGCCAGAGGAGAGGATTCAGATTCGGAGGGTGAAGATGATTTTGTCGCTGCACTTGTAGACCAGTCTCCTAAAATTAAAGCTGATCTACCCTTTTTAATGGGGGAGTTAGACATGGAGGAATTTTCAGATTGGCTTTCGGATGTTGAAAAATATTTTGCCCTGATGAACGTTCCGGGGGAGAAGAAAGTGCAGTATGTGGCTTACAAGCTTCGTGGTGGGGCATCTGCATGGTGGGAGCAATTGAATAATCACCGGAGGAGGTAGAATAAATTACCAATTCGCACATGGGGTCGTATGAAGATGGCTTTGAAACAACAATTTTTGCCTGCAGATTTTGAGCAGTTAATTTATCAAAAATTTCTTGAATGCAAGCAGGATAATCGGGCTGTCGATCAGTACACGCACAACTTTCATACACTTTCTGCGCGTAATGATTTGGGTGAATCCGAAGCACAACAAACAGCAAGGTATGTGAATGGTCTTCATTCTAGTGTTAAAAATCAAGTTCAGTTATATGTTGTTCATACACTTTATGGGGCTATATCTCGTGCTAAAACTGTTGAGGGCCAAAAACCTAGCTCAGTGTTTAAGTATCATCCACCCATTAACATAGGGCAATCTTCGAGATCTAAATCACCGGTTTTTGAAAACGAGCAGTCCACAGGCTCTAACACTGTTGAGAAACAGGATGCTGTTCTGACTCAGCCGGTGGGGAAGGGTACTAATACAGCTACTGGGTGTCAGAATTCCAATCCTTATGCCAAGAATTTTGGTAGTAAATTTTTTTCGTTGTGGACAGCCTGGGCATTTGTCTAATAACTGTCCTAATCGAGGGCAAGTTAATATCGCAGAGAAGGAGCTGCTGATGACGTTAAGGAATATTGGGTGGACCCGAATAGTGAAAGCGATGGTGGTGACCATGGGACACTTGTGTATAATAGATTAACCTTGACATCTCCAGTGGAAGATGACTTCCCTTCCAGACATGGTATTTTTCGCACTATTGGGCATGTCGCTGATAACAAGGTGAATATCATCGTGGATTGTGGGAGTTGTGATAACCTAATTGCTCGGGGGACGGTGGATAAATTGCAACTAGAGGTTACAAAGCATCCAACTCAATCACGTGGGATGGATTAATTCTGCCGGTAAAATTAAGGTAACTGAACAATGTGTCGTTCCTTTTTCTATTGGTCGTTATAAGGATGTGGTTGTTTGTGATGTTGTGATATGAGTGCTTGCCAATTGTTAATTGGTCAACCTTGGCATTATGATGTTGATTCTACTCACAATGGGCCTACTAATATTATTAGTTTTGTGAAAGATGGGGTCAAGTTTAATTTATGCCCGTTGAAAGAAAAGGGGGTCCGTCCTGGCATTGATAAGGGGAAAGGGATTATCTCCTTGTTTGCGCCACATTCTTGTCTTTCAAGTACTACACGGGCTATTGGATTAGCTGCTGCAGCACGTCGGTCTAAGCGGAGGGATGCTTGTCGAGTACCACTAGTCAACGTTGCGTGGCATCCAACGCAAGCGCCTTCCATTGTCAAGTGCAAGATGAATACTCCCGGGATGCGTGGTTCTATTATGGTACATAATTCGGGGACGAATCCTTCTAAAGAGGGGGAGTATAATGTAGCACAGAATGGTGTCATGAAGTTCAAGCAGAAATCCGCCCGAGCCATGCTAAGATCCGCCCGGACCCAAGACACAACCCGGCCGGATCAAGTAGTGCACGGCCATGCGAATTCCAATGCTCAACCGTGCGCAAAATGGGTGAAAAAGATGGAGGCCTCGACTGGAATAGCACGACCGTGCTCCTTCTAGAGCACGACCTTGCCCGACAATACGTCAGGAATTTCATTGCATTACACAACTCGGTTTTTATTAATTATTTTGGGTATTTTGGTAAACTATTTTCAAGTCCATTTTGAATTAGGGTTTTATTAGTTGCTAGGGTATAAATATTCTTTCTTACTTTGTATTGAACATGTTTTTGATTTATTAATTTCATAGTTTGCTTTTTGCAACTTTGTGTGGGTTCAAACCCTAGAAGCCATTGTTGGCTTGTTTGAAGGTTTATTCCTTCTGGTTATTCCAGATCTTCCATCAAGGTTGATCTGGTTGTATTCCGCTGCATCACCCACATTCACACTCACAACAATTTTCCACTCGTTATTCTCTACCCCACTTTCTTTCTCCTACTTCACTTTTCATACTCACAACACTTACTCCACTAACACTTTTTCCTTAATCCCTGTGCCCAACAAAAAAATCCTAATTCGGGTGGGACGTAGGGAGTACTATAATTAAATGAGCCATTATTTTATTTTCTACATTGAATAACCAATATGTAAAATAGGAAATTCATTTATCTTTGAGTTAAGCAATAGTTATTTACATATGATTGTATCTGATTGCTTGTTTGCTTTTTTTTTTTTTTTTTTTCTTTTCTTCTGTTTTTTTTTTTTTTTACCTATAAGTCTATATATTGTTGTTAGAATTTATCGTGAATTTATGTCTCAAAAACCCTAATATTTGATATGGGTGTGCAACAAAAATGAGAAAAATTAATTAATATTTGTAGCTTAAATTTCAAAGTGGCTCTTAAAATGTAAATAAAATAAAATAATTGATTTTCAATGTGGAATGGCGGAAATATATCTTCTATGGAAATGCTATGAAGAATGATTCCTCATATTGTCAACGTTCTTATACGAATATTCATACTTGAACCAATTACTACTATAATTTCAAATATAAAAGGAGTAGACGAAGCCATAGTATAGACGAAGCCATAGTATATAACAAAAATGGGAGTCCAAATCTTGTGTGCCATTTTATGTACTACTCCATGTGCCACAAGTAATCTAATGACTCACAGCTATTGAGATTGACATTAAATTAATATTATCTAAACATGTGAATGGTTCGATTACGAGTGATACATGGAGTGACACACAAAAATGGTACATGAGATCTCGACTCCAAAAATGGCTAGACTCGTACTGCAGGTTTTGGTTGGATTAAAATTTTATTCCTTCTAAAAAAAAGGCAAGCTAGCAAACTGTTCATGAATAAGAGCCATGCAAAATATTTTGGAGTTTAGGGGATAATAGTGACCTCACTGTGGAAGTTAGTGAATGGCAATTTACGTTCTACTCTAGTCCTCTTGCCATTCTAGAGACAGTCTCTAACGTACTTCTTTCGACTAATTTTATTTTATTTATAAGTTTGGATTAAGCTAATTGATTTCCATTATATTGATCAAATATTTAAATTATTATATAACTTTTTAATTTATTGGAAAAATTTTAAGACTAAAAATTTAGTACAAACTTAGAAACTGAAATACGTTCTCCACTTATCCTTTTAATTTTAGAGGGGTTAACTACAAGTTAGGGCCTAAAGTCTTATATGAGGTCCCCAATCGGGGCCTGACTATTATTTTTAGCGTTTATGGTCTGTATTGATTTTTTTTGCCCAAATTAGGGCTTTTTTAACAATTTTCATCCAATAACACCGTTCAGTGAACATGTGCGTTGCATGTGACTTTGAGTGAGGGTATTTTGTCATTTCTAATGGAAATTATCAAAAACTCAGGCCTCGACTTTAATAATACTCTAGACACAACAAAATAAATTAGAATTTTTGAGTTTTGAACCAAAACAATGGTTGGTTACAAATTAGGGCCTGGAGTATTATTAAAGTCCTGAATTGGGGCCTGAATTTTGACAATTTCCATCAGAAATGACAAAAATACCCTCACCCAAAGTTACATGCAACGCACATGTTTAATTAACAGTGTTTTGGATGGAAATCGTTAAAAATCCCTAATTTGGGCAAAACAATATCAATACAGGCCCTAAATTGCTAAAAATAAAAAGTCAGGCCTCGATTGGGGACCTCATATAAGACTTTATGCCCTAATTGTAATTAACCCATTTTAGAATTATAAATAACTAGTAAAGATTTGGGAAAAATACATAAAACACAAATTTTATACTCTATGTATCACAAAACAAATTATTTAATTGCTGTTAAGAAAGGGAATTAAAGAATATATATATATATATATATATATATATATGTTGAAAAAGTAGGAATTGTGAGTGGAAATGAGAGAAAAAGTGAGGTAAGAAATAGTAGGTGAATACGAGTGGGAAGAAGAGAGAAAGTAAAGCATATACTCCCTCCGTCCCATTTGAACTTCACCATTTTGGTGATGTACACAAATTAGGAAAGTGATGAGTGTAAGAAGGGTTGTGCGAGGGAAGAAGTTAGTGGGTATGACAAGTGTGGCCTACAATTTAAATATGTGAGTGGGGAAAGTTAGTGAGTATGCAGGGGCGGATCTTGTGTTATAGATGGGGGTGCAAGTGCACCCGGTCAACTGGAAATTGTAGTTAATTTTTTTGTATTTTTATCAATTTTAATTGTTAAGTGCACCCGCACATAGATATAAAACTTACCTAGAAAACCAAACAAGGAAATATGTTTGTGGAGGTGGTAATAAACAGTTTCGTCCAAGGTGGCAACCCTTGTTTGAATCCTACATCCAGCAATTTAACTTTTTAATCTTTCTCATTTTCTACAAATGTTTACTCCTTCCCATCTTCACAAATTTACGTAATTAAGTAACTTTGGGTTTCCTTCAATTATTTCAAATTTAATTAGTTAAAATTTAGCCTTCTTCATTAATTAATTAATTAATACTCCCTCCGTCCCATTTCAAATCGCAAATACTAGGTTGGCACGGGGATTAAGGGAAAAAGTGAAAAAGGTGATGTGTTGTGAGTGTTGATAGTTGAGTGGGAGAGAGAAAGTGGGGTAGAAAATAATTAGTGGGTTAATGGATGTGAGTGTGCAAGTGGGTTAAAACTTGTCATTTTTGGATTTTGCAATTTTAGTTGGGACACCCTTTTTGGTAAGTTTTGCAATTTGAAATGGGACGGAGGGAGTACTAGTCATACATATTTTGTAATTACTTATACTTAACCATTCTTCATTAATTAAATAATACTAGTAAATATTTTTTTATAATTATTTTCAATTAAGTTAAAAGTAGTTGTAATATTTCTATCAATTTTTTGAAATGATCTCAAGTCAATATAATTATCAAGTCCAACCATTCAAGTCTGTCTTTTATTTTATTTTTAATAATTCTCTACAAATCTCTTTATTACTTTACAGTTTAATTTAGTGTCCAACATATAATTTAAATATTTAGTGGTGTAATGTATTATAGTCTAGTCGCGTTTTGAAAAATTTTGGTTTGATGTTTTGTAGTGTAAATTGTGCACCCGCTGTCAAGACATCCTAGATCCGCCACTGTGAGTATGACAAGTGGGCCCCATAACTTAAGTATGTGAGAGGAAGAAGTGAGTGAGTATGACAAGTGGGGCCTACATTTTTTGTCAGTTTAAGAAAGGATGAAGCTTTTAACGGGACATCTATTTGGGTACAAAGTGAAGCTTCAAATGTGATGGAGAGAGTATTTTTTCTTTGAGCAAGTAGAACTTTCTAATAAAATAACAAAATAACAATAACAAAAGTACTTTGTTTTTGGGTGGAGAGACTATATAATTTTTATGTGTAGATAGTAAGAAAAAGTCTCAACATTTTAAACAACGGTCGTTTTTGTACTACCGCCCTGCTCAGTAGAGAATGCCGTTGTTGACCGTGACCGAGGGGTATGTTGACTGTAGGACTTGCATGAGAAGCACTAGTCAAATCAAGAAGAAGGCTTGGGGTTACTCCACCCTTTTACTGTTTATGAAAGTACTTTTACCGTCTTAAAATAATGATTTTTATACTTTTTCGATGATATTGTGAGGGGACTTTGCGTGATTATATTAATAAAAATTTAAAACATGTTATTTATATATCATCAACAATACTATATGTTGGAATAATGCTTTTGAATTTGGAACGCCATGTTAGAAGGTTATACCACAGATGATTTCTTAATTCCTGGACAGAGCAAAAAAGAAGACAGAAAAGTGAAGCAGCCGACCAGAACAACTCGGAATGGGGAGTCTGAGTCGGAGTTGCCTGCACAACGATAGACCAGTCATGCTAAGCTCATCAGTACATATGCAGAGTCTGAGAACGACTCGGACCAACCAGTCCGAGTCGGACTCGACAGCAGAATTGACGCAAACGGGCTGGGCTTGGGCAAGAAACGTGTGGGATGTTTATTAATCCTTTAGGGCTAATAAAAGGAACTTCTATCGTCCTTAGGGTTAGGTTTTGACTAGTATAAATAGAGGCTTGTCATCCTAACACTGAATAACCTCAGAAATTGAGATTGCCCAGAGAGAGATCAATAATCCTAGATCTAAGGTTTGCACAATAAAGAATTTTGTGACCACAATTCGTGCATCATAGATTAGTTTGATAATAATATTCCCTCTCCTCCCCGTGGACGTAGCCAAGTTGGTGAACCACATAAATATGTGTTCTTGTGTTTGATTTACTTGTCACCATCAAGTCTTGTCTATTGCTCTAACAAGTGGCACCAAAGCCTCGTTGGTTAAAGATTCAGGGTTCCACCGCAGAAAACAAGAAGATGGGTCAAGAATCCATCGATAAGTTCAATGTGAAGAATAGTTTTCTCTTTGATAGATCAAGATGAATACTTTAATGGTGGACAAAGATTTATGAGAACCGTTGGAGATTGCAATTAGGAATCATTAGGATCTCAAGGGTAAGTCAGTCGTAACTGTTGGGTTTCTTGGCACCATGCGCAACGGAAGATAACACAGGAAACAAAACCCAAGAGCCATAGATCCGCTCATGTTGATTAAATTAAATACAAGATGAAAAATGTTGGATATTATGCCCTAGGCCCTTGAGAAAGGCCTACGCGTTACATCATAGCTTCATTGTTATTGAGATAACAATTATTATATCTTTTGCATGTTTAATATAATAATCATTGTCCCTAGCACTTATGAAGAGCTAGCATCAGTTTAATGGATAATCTTATGATGATTATGGCGCATAGGATGCAGATTAAACTTGTGGGTACTTTTGGAGAACAAGGTATTGGATAGACCCGTTATGAGATTTATGTCATTGTCAAATGTCATAATTAAATCTCATAATAGTCATACCATTTGAATCCTTAGACCTGAGATTATCATGGTCTTCCACATGATGAACATTATGTTTGACGTACTCAAACGCTACCCATAAGCGGATGGTTATAAAGGCTACAATTGCCATAATCGAATTCCTGTAGGGAAGAATGATAAGTCAAGATGGGATTTGTCCCTCTCTCAAGAGAGATATCTTCTTGGCCACTCGATGAGTGCGATTGATGATAGTGTATGGCCATGCCCAAATGAATTGATGTGTTCAGTGTCATTTTCTCATATCAATCTACTCAAGATCAAGAAAGCGTTGGACATCATATGTTGACTTGGACCATGATTTATGTCCTATATGATATCGCATGTCAAAGGGATTGTGATATGTTCTATAAGGTAACTTTGGACTTTCAAAGTTATACTAATTGCGTAGTCATAATGGCTTGTTAGAGTCCGCTTATGACTTACGGGTTCTGACCTGTTCAGACTCATTTCCAACTTAGTATAATCCTATTGGGTCACACATAGGTGTTCTTGAGTCCGTTCGACGTGTGGAAACCGATAAAGGGTGTTTGCTTTAGCACCTTAAAGTCTGTGTTCATGGATGCGATCTTCAATGGTTATTTTCTTTCATCTGGTATTTAATTTAATCAACATGGACGGATCTGGGCACATGGGTGTTTAATTTCTTATGTTTATTCCGCTACGCATGATGCATCAAAACCCAACAAAAGAAACTAACCCTTGAAGATCCCCGGTGGCAGTCCTGACTGAAGTTCGGTAGCCCCAAAGTGCTAAGTGTAGCTTTTCAGTCCAATCTCTTCCTCGCGTTGCCATCTTTCTAATAATCCTCTCAAGTGTTTTGTTGGCGGCTTCGACTGTGACATTGGTTTGAGGCCTATAGGGCGAAGATTTATGGCGAGTGACTCGGAATTCCTCCAATAATCGGTCGTATCCGCCTTCGAAGTGTGAGCCATTATCTGTGATGGTCTTATTCGGAACCCCGTAGTGGCACATGATGTTTTCTTTGATAAACTCTGCAACCTTTTTTGAGGTTAGGACCTTGTAAGATTTGGCTTCGACCCATTTTGTGAAGTAATCCACGGCTACTAAGACAAATTCATGACCATTGCTCCCAGGTGGAGAGATCTTTCCGATGATGTCAATTCCCCAAGTTGAGAAAGGCCACGGGCTTGTCATGCAGTACACATGATGAGACGGCAGGTGATTGAGGTTGGAGAACCGTTGGCATTTATCACATGTCTTCACAATTTATATGCAATCGGTTTCCTTTGAGATCCAAAAGTACCCCATTCGTAGGATGACTTGCATTAGGGCCCGAGCGTTCATGTAAGGACCGCACACCCCACCATGGACTTCTTTCATGAGCTCTCTTGACTTTTTTATGCTTATACATCTTATGAGGAGGCCCTTGTGGCGTTTCTTATACAAGATGTCTCCTAAGATGACATAGTGAGATGCTAAATGTTTGAGAGCCGTCATGCCTTTGGCCTTAATTGCATCCTTGTATTCGCCCTTTTCATTCATGAAGGAAGCTTCCCCTTCTTTGAGGAACTGATAGATCTGGTTGTACCATGGCTCTTTTGTTTTTCTGGGATTTTCTCAATCTCACACAGTAGGCTGGGTTTTCTTTTCTGCCGACTTTGAAGGGTTTTATTTCCTTTCATTCGGGAATTTCTACCAAGGAGTCCAAGGTGGTCAACGCATCCGCAAATCGGTTCCGGTCTCTCAGTAAATAGTGAAATCTTACTTCTTTGAATTGTGCCATGAGTTCCCCTATGTGGGAATGATACTTTTGTAGCCCCGGATCCAACGTCTTCCATTTGTTGGACAATTGGTTGATGATCAGGGCTGAGTCCCCATACACTTCCAATTCTTTTACGTTCCTTTCAAGGGTGGCCTCTAACCCAGCCGTGCATGCCTCGTACTCGGCAGCATTATTAGTCACATTGAAGTTCAATTTGATGGCGATGGGTGTGTGCTCGTCTTTAGGATAAACCAAAGGCATACCGATGCTGTTTCCTCTCTTGTTTGCGGCACCATCGAAGAATAATTTCCATTTATTATTGCCTTCAGGAGCGAAAATTCCTTCATCAGGGAATTGTGGTTCGGGTTCCTTTTCTTCATTACTTGGGAAATCCGCCAAGTGCTCGGCCATGACACTCCATTTGATTGATTTCCTTGCCACATAGCTGATATCATATTTTGCTAGGAAAAAGGACCATTTGGCGAGTCTCATTGACAATGATGGCTTTTCCAACAAGCATCTGATGGGATCTATTTAGTAGATGAGCTTTATCGAGTGTGACTACATGTAATGTTTTAACTTTCTCACAACTGTAGACACCTCATTTTGGAAACTCATTTATAATCACACTACTTCTGTGTCTCGCCTTTTATTTAGGTCGAAACTCGTTAAGTTGGACATGTCTCGTTAAGTTTCTGACTGACTCCGTTAGTCAGGGGCCAAAATGAACATTAAAACTGCTACAGAGGGCAAAAATGTATTCCAACACATGGATATCTCGTACGAGACATTGATGTCTCGTACGAGGTATCCCCCCTTGACAGTCGGGTTTTGGTCAGATTCCTTATTGATCTTGACCCCTTTTCTTGGCAAACACTTAAGCAATCCGAGGAAAACCTAATGGACGATCCTAGAGTCTAAAAATACAACTGTGGGAATCAATTCTTGGATCCCCATTACAACTTACCTTCTTGGCCAAAACCCTAGGTCTAGAACTCCTATAAATATAGAGGTTTTGAACCGAAAAAAGAGCTAGCTGGAGAGAATCCTCATTCACCCAAAAACCACTCCAAATATGATCAAAGAGGTCCCCATAATCAGTCCCTCTCCCTCACCCACGAAATTCAAGCCTCCACAACACCATTCAAGCCAAGTTTATTGGAGATTCAAGGCCTTTAGCCAAGGCCATCCATAGGATTCTTGAAGAACGTTTAGGTAAAACTCGTTGTTTTCTATCTTCTCATCTCATTCTTTGTCTTTGAAGTAGTGTGATTCCATTAAAGGATCAGCCTAGAGCCTCTCCAATCCATGGAGATGGTCTCGAAGCACATGATCCAACATCCCCAAATAAATAAGCAATATTTATTTGTTTGTTTTCTTTTCACATACGTTTTGCATGATTTTGAAACAATGATGATGATTTCTTAGCAAGACCAATCCTAGATTGGGTGAATTGGGTGCTCCTTGACCTTCCCAATTCATAACTTAACCCCCGAATCCAGATATCTCGGTCTGTGTTCCGACAACAACATGGTGGCGACTCTCAAACAATCAAAAAAGGGTAAATCGAAGGACAGAAAAGCACCTAAAAAACAAACATCAAAAACCCGTGCGCAAACAGTGGCGACTCCGCTGAGGAAGATCACAGTAAGTGGGTTAGACTTGCGTCGGAAGAAATCATTGTTGTTTCAAAATTCTGCATTCTGTACTGTAATTTGTTCCCGACTGAGAAGTCTCGTTCGAGGGATCACTTGTCTCGTACGAGACATCTCAACTCTGCCCGGCTGGTCTGGCTCTCTGGTTTGAAAAAGGATTTTCGTTCAGTTCAACGCGTACACAGGGTTTCATATCCGCTCTCCCCTCTGTTTTTGAGTCTTAGGACCTCCCTAACAACGAAGAAAATCCCCATATATCATAAGGCTAACCTTTGTTTTGCAGGAGTACTTGCTAATTGTTTTATTCATTGCTTTACTTGCGTTTGCTTTATGTGTGAACTACGACGGCCTGAGTTCCTCCACAAGAGAGAAACGTAGGCAGCCACTTGGCCTGGCCATTGCATGTTATTATTTTTACTTTCAAAAGAAAACTCTCTATTTTCTCTTTGTTACCTAGATCTGGACTCTCAAACACGTGCACACATGTAGAATAATTGCACTACATACCCTATAATCCCGGGTCCCAATCGGAGGACGGATGTCGGTCAGCACCCCTATTCTAACGAATGGCCCTCGCCGGTCTCTCCAAAGATAGTGTACCCACTCCGTGACACGCTCCTAGACTGTGTTCATGGGGTGCCTTAGCTATAAGCCTTGCATCAACCTCATGCATACATACTAGCTAGTAAGACACTCCTCGAGATCGGTCGGTTCGATTCTTAGGGTTGTTTTAACCTTTGCCAAAGATAACGCATCTTTACAATCTATAATCCTCCCTTGTGAATATGACGAATGTCCCTTCGGTAAAATGTTGAACAAAGGATTTTGAAAGAATGGAGAACCTCCCTACAGAAATTCGAGCTTGTGTTTTCCTACTTTCATTATTCTGTGCGGGATTGTGGATGCCATTTTGGCTTAGTTTCGACCGCACCATCAACATGTCCCTTTCGGTTGTCCCTTAAAATTCACGAGGTTTGATTGCATTAAAGCGTTGTTTAACAAAGTGCAAAACAACTACGGAATCATTTAGGTTTGGTCAATTGAATGATGGATTCCGATGAGAATATGGGATCCTTGCCCGAATTTTCCTTTTGGGAGAGTATAATACAGGTGAAAAACAAGGGGCACGTATTCTAGGGTGACAGAATCCACTGTTCCAGGATGAACTAGAGTAGTAACCTCTTTAAAATGGATTAAATTCCATCCGACCAGTAGGATTAAAATCTGCAAATCTGACTGTCAGGTTAGATGACTCGTACGAGACATCCATTGTCTCGTACGAGACATCTATCCTTTTCTGTGAATCTGCTGTGTTGGTCAACCATATTCCATAAAAGCCAACTTGTTGGGACCCCAGCCGGATTTGACACAGTTTCTGCACTTCTGCACTCTAGGTCCGTCCGATCAGCAAAGTAGCTCCATACTCCCAACACAATGTCAAGCGCCAAGTTTACTCAAGAACTCAACGACCTCAAAGCTCGACTAGAGGGGAAGTGGGTCAACTCTCTGAAGTATATGCTATGTCCTGTACGCCCTCTTCAAGAGGGAGATAGAAGAAGAATTCATGACCCGAATGCGAACACAAAAGGAATCTTCGATAGAGAAATCAAATTTCTCCAAAATCAGTTGCTAGCCCGAGAAGAGGAGGTCAATGCACTTCGAAAGGTCTTACTCATGCAAGAGGAATACTACGAAAAGAAGGTCGACACGCTCCAAGCATGTCTACAAGCTCAAAGAGAATGTTACAAGATGGAAGTTGAATCAAAAGCTAAAGCAAGGCAGAGGACCTATAGTAAGCTAGAAGGTGTCACCCAGAGTCAAATGTTCGACACCTTCGTAGAAGCTGGCAAGATCACACCGAGGACGCCTACTATTCCCAAAGAATTCCCTCCTAATCATGCTCATCATCTCTTCTGCAAATTTCACAAAGCCACCGGCCACGACACCAACTCGTGTCACCACCTCAAAGATGTGATCCAAGATCTCATAGACTCTAAGCAGCTAGGGGTTCCTAATGTAGTGACAAACCCTCTCCCAACTGCGGGAGGAGGGATCAATGTAATAGAGATAGCTAGTAAAGAAGAAGAGACTACTTGCATAATCCCAAATGTGGGCAAGAGCACTCTAAAGTTTAATAATTAAATTTCTTTTTGTTACATGTTGTCTTGGGATCAAGTACTAGATAGAAAGAATAATAAAGAAAAGGAAGATGTTAACTTACCCACCCACTCCGGTCGAGTTGTAATCAACAAAGATCCAAGAATAGAAGAGCCATCATCTCTAAAAGAGCCCGAACCCATTGAGCTTGACGATCCACTTCTTAGCAATTAAAGAAAATGCAAGCCAACATTTCCATATGGGATCTCTTAGGCTCATCTCATAAGCATCGAATGATGATCTCGAAAGCATTAGCCCAAGTCGAAGTTCCCAAAGAAATAACTCCCGAGGAGTTAACGCAAATGGTAGGCCAAATCCAATTTGGCAATGTGATCACATTTACGACCTAGATCTACCACAGTATGGTGGAGAGCACACTGAAGCTCTCTACATAACCGCAAAGGTAAATGGGCATCGAATCCCCAGAATCCTAGTAGACAATGGGTCCGCCATAAATGTCTTACCAAAGAAAGTTATGGTAACGCTTGGCCTTACCTCAAGAGAGCTAAAACCGTCAAGTCTCACTGTACGAGGGTTTGACTGCACTGCACGCTCACCTATAGGGGCAATCACTCGAACAGTTATAGTGGGAGAGATAACTACGAAGGCAAAATTCCAAGTCATCGACATCCCCTCTTCGTTCAACCTTCTTCTGGGACGCCCGTGGCTACATCAAACAGGAGGAGTACCATCGACTATCCATCAATGTGTCAAGTTTAAACATAACGACACGATAGTCACCGTACTTGGGGAACTAATCACTGCTAGCCCGATCTTAGAAATTCAGCATGAGGCAGCCGACCACCTCTTCAATGGATTCGAAATCCAAAAGCAAAGTAGTATATAGAGATGGTAGAAGTGAACAATGAAAATGACTATTCTAAGACGATTCCATTCTCCGGAACGCGCCCAGTACTTAACATGATGCTAAAAGAAGGGTACTTCCCTGGTCTTGGACTTGGCAAGCATTTGCAAGGGATAAAAGAACCACCACATGTTGTTCTATACCCCCAGAATATGGTCTAGGGTATGTGTCACCACTCAAGGGCATCCCTAAAGATGAAAGGGATTGGACCTCATACATTGTGCCACTAGCACCACCCTATCGAAAGACTCTAAATGGGTACTTTGTACACGAGGGGGAAAACGTGCCATACTTCATATTCCCTGAACCATGGATCGACCATAGGGGAAGTGTCAGCCGGGCTTTGAAATCTTCAGTAACTATGATCCATACTCACTTGAAACAGAATAGAGGCGATTCTCGTGGCTACCTCGAGAATTAGGGGGTACCAAGGCCTAAGCATTCAGTGAGTGGGACTTTTTGTTGGGAGAAGACCTACTGCACCAATTTCTCAACCTTTGTAAGCTAGAGGACACTAGATCGATGCAATAGACAAGGGGGACGCTCCGAACCAAGACTACACCAAGCTCATCGAGAAGAGTGACGAGCCTATTCAGAATTGGTTCACAAATGGGGGACTCATAGCAAGTGAAGACTTCCTGATAAAAGAATTAGGATGTACTCCCCATCCCCATAGAGAAAGAAAATTTGTAACTCTTACCTTAGAGTCAGATACCGCTACCGATGAGCTCACCCAAGAGAACTTGGATGCCATCGCGGAACATGTATTCCCTTCCTTTCTTAATGAAAAAATAGATCTTTCTGAGTATCCGAGATTGCTAGCGTCCTAAATGATGAATTAACTAATAACTCTAACGAATTAGATAATAATGAGTCATATGACGAGATAGATCAAGGAAAACGAATAAATCTTAAAAGAAATTAATAAGAAAGTAGGTCTTCGTGGCGAAAATGGTCCTATTGATGCCAAAGAAATGCAAACAGTTAATATGGGGACGGACGATGATCCAAAAGAGACCAAGATTGGCAGTTTCTTCAAGGGGGAAGAGCGACAAGCCGTCATAGCGCTTCTCCGAGAATTCGTAGATGTGTTCGCTTAGTCCTACAAAGATATACCGGGGCTAGCCAATTCGACTGTTGAGCACAAGATACCACTGCTTCTGATTCAAAGCTGTAAGGATCCCGCCCCGCACGGAAACGCGATGAGTATGGGACGAAACGCCAAACACGGGAACCGGCCAAATTTAAACGGAGTCGCCACATTTTGTTAATTTTAAACCCAACAAAATGACAAAGGTTTGAGTTCAAAGGTTCGGAGATCAGGTTACAACTTGGGAAGAGTTTTTACGTCCTCGCAAGTTGCCTGGGTTAACAAGTGCATGTGTGTGTGTGTGTTTTAACGGAAAAATCTTTGTTTTAACTTTTTTATTTATCTTTTTCAACTGAAAAAGGGGTTTGTTTGACAAGAAAACAGAAACAGAAGGGAAAAATGGTCAATCTCCCATACGGCCAAAGTAGCCGTACGGATGGGGAGTCCACTTCCTGAGATTTTACAGTTTGTTCAAGCAACAGTCCAGTTCCAGGCAAAAACAGAGCATCTGCTTGAACTGGACCAAACTGTTCTGATTCCAGTTTGTTATTCCAACACAAAAACAACATTAACACTCATTCCTATGCCATTTGATCATCAAAGAACTTCCCAAAACAAAGTGTTGGGCATGATCAAAGGCAATCATGGGAGAAAAATGAAAAGGTGGCCAATATGCCCTTTTGAGCCATAGTGACCATTTGATGAGTAAAGATTGAAACTTTACCATCAAAATGCTCTTCTAGGCAAGATTAATCCTTTAGGGACAAGAACAAACCATAAAGATTGGACCTTTATTACCCAAACTTTGGGAGTTTTGGGCTAGATCAAGGTGATGAGGATAAAGATTGAGACTTTATCCTCAATATGATCATCATAGCTTAAAATGAGCAAAATGAACAACAAGAGCATCATCCATGAAAAGAATGTAAATGAACAATCAACAAGCCATGATCAAACTAGGTTTGAACCTCTTCCACACAAAGTATGGAGGGCACCTTTGATCATCTCATTGTTTGGACTAGGAAATATAAATAATAATAGATATATGTATATGCTTGAATGGACAAGACTTGCAAGAATGTAAAGATCAATAAATAAATGACAAGATCAAAGATAAATAGAGTTCTTAGATAAAGAGAAGGGAGGGGGAGAAGGTGGCTTTACCTATCTTGGTTTAGGCAATCTTCATTTCTCTCTTTCACTCTTTGTTCACTCTTACTCACCTATTCTGAGGTGTAATTCGACAGAGTAACCTTAGTTCTAATGTTTCTCCCCCCCCCTTGATGATCAGCAAGGGTTCTATTTATAGGGACTGAGAGTGCCCAAACCAGCAGTACGGATAGGCCCCTCTAGTACCCAAAGTTCCGTACGGCTCAGCATGGCGAGCTTCTGGATTTTCCCAATTTTATACCAGAGTAGTCCTGGAATTTATAGCTTATCCTAGGGAGGTCCTGGCCTATTAGCTTATCCCTGAAACGGTGCTAAGGCTGACCTCTAGATAGGTCGGTTTCAGATTTGGGTACTTACAGAGCCCCTCGGCAACGTCGCTTCGAAGGAGCGGGGTTTGTCGATAGAAATAAGCATCCCAATCTGATGGGACGACGGCTTTAACCGATTTTGGTTGCATGGCTGGACCTAGTGGTATAGGATTCCTACGTATCCCGTTCGCGGGGAATCAAGCCTAACGTAGTTCGGAGGTACGCGGGGTTACTTAGATCCGCAAGGAGGCATGACTCTAGGGGTCAGAGGCGAGACATGGTCAACTTGGCTCTATGGGAGAGGGTTGACTTGCTGGGGATACGGTCAACTTGACTCTATAGGAGAGGGTTGACTTACACGGACAGATTTTTACTGGGCTTACGTCGGGGGACGGCCTATGGTGACTAGTCTAAGTCCAAGCTTGACCGGGGTCAACTCCATCTTCGGGGATATTGACGGGAAAACTGGTCTTACGTCCCTCTAAGGACTGCCGGGACAAAGGCTCTAGCCTATAACGACTATTCTAAGTCTAAGCTTGACCGGGGTCAACTCTATCTTTGGGGAGATTGATGGGAAAACTGGTCTTACGTCGCTCTAAGGACTGCCGGGATAAAGGCTCTAGCCTATAATGACTATTCTGAGTCAAGGTTTTAATCTAAAGGTGTCACTCTGGGGACGAAGGTTTTTTAACCTAAAGGGTCACTCGGGGGACGAAGATTTGGTCAAGCCTACACTGCGGGATGGTTGACACATTTTCTTGATACCGGGAAAGAGCCTAGGGGTGACCTTCAAGACTCATTGTGGACAAAAAGATCCAAGACTTTGGAAAAATCATTTTTAGGGGAGATCAAAAGCATTTGCTTGAAAACATGTTTTTGATAAATGATGCCAAATGGCCAAATTTGAAAATGCTTACTTTTGAAGGCAAATCTTTAACGAAACATGTTTAGTCAAATTTTGGTTTTAACTTAACCGCGAGGTTTATATGCATAAAGTCCTTTTGAGCTTTGTCCATTCTTAGGAGCGGTCGGGAGTAGAGAAACCTCTTGTTATCGATGTCGGGGTAGCCCCATGTCCTGTTCCTATTGATGGCGACGTAGCCCCAATGTCATTGAATGTGTCGGGTAGCCCATGTCCTTGTTGCTGTTGATGGTGGCATAGCCCCCATGTCATTGAATGTCTCAGAGTAGCCCCATGTCCTTGTGGAGGTAGCCCCCAATGTCGTCCTCCGACTTTTGATGTTGGCGTGGACCCGTTGTCGTCTCGCGGCCTTTGATGACGTTAGGAACCCATCCCTTTTTTCATGACGCACTATTTCTTTTTCCTAGGCCGCCCTTTAGGGTTTCAACCTAGCGGGCATCTCTTTTGCGTCTTTTATGGCACACCCTGTTTTTGCCTAGGCGCCCTTACGGGTTTTCAACCTAGCGGGCTACTTTTTTGGTGCCTTCTTCTTTTTTTTTTTTTTTTTTTTTTTTTCATATAAGTGATCCAGCCGACTTGATAGAACGAGGACTTAATATATCTTTTGGAGGAGACATGCAAGGGCCTTTATTTAGGCGGGAGAGAGTCCCTTTATTTTGGTGAACAATGTTTATCATGGAACGGGAGGAAGCCCTTGCTCGACAGAATACAAGTGTTTAGCTCTTTCCTAAGATGTAGAGAGAAGAAGACTTGTTGAGACATTTGAAACTTGCCCTAGTTAATATCATCAAATGATTGCTGGAATGGACCATGTTTATTATTAAGTCAAGATTATAACAGCAATTAGCCTTAACATGTATAAATGTTGTGATCAATTAAGATTAAGATTCGATCAATGGGCAAGATCAAAAGGTGTTTATGGGGAGATTGGTCATTATCTGGGAAATTGGTCATTGATGGGACCAAGGGAAGAGAACCGGGTCATTTTGGAGGATCGAGATTTCATAGATTCATTTCATGCTGTGACCGGACCCGAAGGTTGCCTACGTTCCCCTAAGTTTGAGGAGCTTAGGTCGCCGTAGTTCGGCCGTGGGGCCTTCTTTTGCTGGGGTTGGTGTCCTTCGAAGGATGTTGTTGCTTTGCTGATGTAGATCGCTTTTCTTTGCGGTGAACTCCTCGGGATGTTCTTTGAGGTGGACTTTTGCAGTGAACTTGGTGAGCTTTTGAGGTAAACTTCCTCTTTGCCAATATTCATTTGCTTTCCTTTTTTCCATTATCCATTTCTTTCTCTCTTATCATTTTTTTTAGAGAGAGGGAAACATTAGCCCCAACTTGCTATCTTGGACATTGGCTCATTTGTAGCCCCTTAGTGGAATTCTGCCACTTCTTACTTTGACTTTTGAAGATCTGGGAAGTCCTTTGCTTGGTTGCGCACGCGCGATCGTGGTTGAATCTTGGTGGTTGAGGAACAACATCCTCGCCTTTTCATTGTCTCGGGATGCCTTGATGCGCATCAAGGATTTGTATAGGAAAGGTGTATCGGGTTGTGTATCGGGGTAATGTATGAGGGAAAATTTGCCATTGATGGTATCTTCATGCCAATTGATCACAACATTTATTCATATCAAGATTAATTGTTGCATTTGGCACTTTTCATTTGTGTTAGGTCCATTCATCCTTAATGAGTCGTCATTGACTAGTATGCTTTGAAGTCAATTCGTCATTTTGGGGACGTAGCAATCAATTGATAATAACAAGCAATGAAATTTCAAGAGTAAACATATATTGCAAATAATGTCTCAAGTCTAGAGAGAAGAGAAGGAAAATGACTCTTTTATTTAGATAACTTTGTACATACATGTCCAAGTGCGGAACTCTGTAAAAATAAAAAGACACGGTCCAGAATGGACTCCTTTTTTTTTTCTAGAACCTATAGACTGGAAGACTCACATTTTTTTTTTAAGGATGGGTTCCCATGAAGCACGATGATCCATTTTCTTCCACAGTTGGTGGAGGGGTTGTCGGCGGCATATTCCATGTCTTCCACGGGGAACTCGGGTTCCATGTCATCGGGAAAAATGTCGCGAGGCCTCCACTTGTCTTGGCGTTGCAATTGTCGGGGTCGTCTACTCATGAGGGCGAGTTGGGAGCTTGCCTGTTGGCCAAGCCTTTTGGTGATTCCCTTTCAAGGTGCGTAATCTCCGTGCATTGCATTCGGCGAGAGTATGGATTTCCCTGTGATGTAACCGCCTTTGGCCTTCCGAAGCTTGGGCTTCTTCTTGTAGACGGTGTCCCAATTGTTTGATCTCATTGCTCATGTGGACGGTTGTTTCGAACGCCAATTCGGATGTGGGCTCCTTGGTCATGTTTCCAGTGGACAGAACCGCGAAGGACTTTTAGCATATTAAACCTCAAGGTGAAATTATAACCATGATTTGAGAAAAATGCTTCATTATCGGATTAGCTTTTTAGGAAAAACTTGATCTTTTATTTTAAGAAAACTTGATCTCCATTTTTTAATTTTTTTTTTATTTTTTTTTTTTTTTTTGGAAGACACACCTTTGTTTTGAGTGAAAGACTCACACACATTTTTTATTTTTTTTTGTAAGCTTTTGACAAGGCAAAAATGGCAATAATAATCTTATTAAGAGAAATGACAATGGACCCAAAATGGTCACCACATGGCATCAACGGGGAGTCAAGACTTCAACCAACCTAACAGACATGTAACCGACTTTTCCTAAAGACTTATCATACGCCCTAAAAGCAACTGGCTCTTCCTAAGGATGAAAACAGACTCCTTCTAAGGGAGGTTGATAGGAGAGGTTTCGGAACTCCGTCGTTTGCTGTGGCAACCGCAACACCATTCATTTCCCAACCCGGGGCATTCGGCCCTTCAGACATTTTCTGTGCCACTGATCTTTTCCAAACGCCTTCCGTCGTTTCGGCTTTGCTGATTTTAGGAACCACCATTTGGGACACTGATTTTGTCAATTTTTCCAAAACAGGCTCTCCCAGTTTGGGATTGACAACTCTGTCAACCATGGGCTCTTTTTCCTTGGGCGGACACCACTCTCATTTATCGATCATCGGGAAGTCACAGATTTGAGCATGTTGACGCTCGGGTCATTGGCTGTGTCGGGGTGTGGGGGCGTCCAAGCTTCCCCTTCTCAATTAGTTTCGAGATGATGCGTCTTATGGCGGTGCAATCATTGGTATCATGGCCGTGGTAGTTGTGAAAGGCACACCTTTGGTCTTGTCTCGACGTTTTTCAAGATTCTTTGCGCCGAAAATCTTCGAGGGGCCATATGAGGCCTTGTTTGACCAATCCTTCAAATACTTTGCTTATGGGCATTCCGAAATCCTCAAACTTTGTGAAATGGAGCTTGCTCGGCCCTTGGCTTTTCTTCATTGTTGACCGGAGTGTGGTGTGGATGAGAATCACCGCTACTCAATGCAAAGGGGTGCCCATCGAGTGTCCTTTTAAACTTAGCTTCCATTTGCCTTCTTTTTCCCAACAACGTACCCGACTGAGGTCCAACATGAGGATTCTGTGGAAGTGCATGGGTGTAGGAATACCCATAACCTTGGTTGCTTGCAGGAATATACATTTAAGGCATGCAAGGAGCTTGTGGTCCAAAAGGTCTTGGATTATAGAAATGATACGGGCCACCCCGGAATCTCATCAGAAAATCTGGTGGAGGCAAGTTAGTGATGCCTGGTCGGGTATCCATATATGGTTTAAACAGTGACTGATCTCTGGCGACTTGGTTGATGGCATTGAATCGAGAAGGGACAACGATTGGGAAGGTGTTGTGAGTATGATGCTTGAGGCGTAACTGTGTGAACAGTGGTTTGCGGGCCTTTGAGTGGGTTGTGTTTGGGGTTTTATAGGAGGTGTCTTATGGGAGATGTTGGATTTGGGATGAGGCAGAGTGAGGAAGATTTGAGTGAGAGGCTCGTTGTGGACGACAGCGTGTTGGGGCGAAGAAAAGGAGGTCTCGGTATTTTGATGAGATGGAGGGGGAAATATTTGGTTGCAATCCGGGGGTCGGGTAGCTTCCACCCTTTCATTATGGTTGGTCACCTTGGTGAATGGCCCATCAATTTGAAACAGAGCTGTAACACCTCTTTCCCTCGTCGACTCATCAGACGGAGTTTACGTTTCTCTGTGGCTATCTGTGATGACTTCTTTCTCAGCCCCGGGGGTTTCTGAAGCTTGGAACAACTCTTCGTTCGTTAGTCCATCCGAATTATCCGCGGCGTCATTTCTCAACCTACTGCCCACTGAAGTTATCTTTCTGAGGTACCGGATCGGAGAGGTTGTAGTGACCGGGGAACTTTCTGACTCCACACGCACCAGTTGGCGACATGATGCTCTCTTCCACTTCATCTAAGCCACGAAAAAAAGGTAGTTTAGGCTCGGATAAACATTGGGTGAACACTTGGGTTAAAGACACACGTGTCTCTATTTGGGATATTTGACCGGGCCGAAGTTTCCTACATTCCCCTCACCACGAGGGAGGGGGTCCCACGTGATGAGAGGCTCTGGTCACCGTAGTTCGAACGGGTTTAGAATATTAAGAGGGAAGGATGAACACGACTAATGTCTTAACGAGAATCTATCCAAGGACTTGACTGGCTTCCTAGGGGACTATTCTTAGAATTTAACGGAGATCTTTGCGGGACCTAGGGGACTTTGCTAGGGTCTCAACGGGGATCTTAACGAGGGTCTTGAAGGATAACATGGATCCTTCCAAAGACTTAACGATACTTGACGGAGGTCTTGAAGGATAACATGGATCCTTCCAAAGACTAAACGGACTAATCAAAAGTCTTGGAGGATAACATAGATCCGTCCAAAGGCTAAACGAGACTATTCAAAAGTCTTGGAGGATAACATGGATCCGTCCAAAGATTAAACGGGACTAATCAAAAGTCTTGGAGGATAACATGGATCCGTCCAAAGACTAAACGGGACTAATCAAAAGTCTTGGAGGATAACATGGATCCGTCCAAAGACTAAACGGGACTAATCAAAAGTCTTGGAGGATAACATGGATCCTCCAAAGACTAAACGGGACTAATAAAAAGTCTTGGAGGATAACATGGATCCATCCAAAGGCTTAACGGGACTTGACGGAGGTCTTGAAGGATAACATGGATCCTTCCAAAGACTTAACGGGGGTGACACTGGTTAGCGAAACAATGCAATGTATCAAGATAGGAAGCAAAAACGGAGCAAGCTCATGAAACGCGCAATTAATAAATCATTCAAGTTTACTTAAAAACACATTTTTATTCCTAAATGGTTGGAAAAGATTTCTCTTCTTTTTTGCAACTAATCTAAACCCTGGATCAGTGGAGGCCATCACTACGCCTATAGACCCCTCGTTTTTCACCTGTCTTGCACGCTCCCATAGACGGACTATCCCGAGCGAGGGTCCTATAGGGTAAGCGGCTTCCACCGACCAAAAGAAACGAACCTAGGGTCTAGTGTGTCGCAAGGTTCCCAATGCGCGGTTCATCCTAATCATGATTAAGCCCCAGTCAGAATCGAGACTTTTTCCGAAGGCTACACCGAAGGCTGCACCGATATTCCGACATGACCTCATTTTGAATGAGGCGTCTCATTCCTTGACCATGGCCTTAAGGATGATTAAAATAACTCGTACATTAGGGCTTAACGACACGGTGTCACCCTATCCTTAGCACATGACCTTCGCTAATTTTGGTCATCGCACGAGTTAAAGGCTGGTTAGGCCACGCTTGCATTTCATCAAGGAGTCACAACTCGGGCGTTAACTTGGCCACAATTAACTTTGGACACGCATTATGGATGTGGCAACGTGAGCTAGACCAAAAACCAACCAAGGTCACGGTATTTGTGTGTCACGGACAAGTGTGGTTGACTCGGCTCGGAAGGGTGGAATGGACCCGTGCGTACATCAAAGGGAACAAGAGCGCCCAACGAGCTGCATTGTGGCATCCATCCGGGGTTAAAAGGGAATTTGGAACGGGCAAGGTCAAGTGCGCGTAGTGTGAAGCCATTCTATGTTCCCTTTTGAGTCAAAATAGAGATTTTCAATCCGTTTTTTCGATATGATGAGCATGGCATAAGCAAGATATGAAAAAGTATGAACAAGCATGGATTAAACAATTTATACACACAACAATCAAGGAATATGAACAAACAAAGACCAAACTTGTACATGTACCAAGTTGTGCACAACAAAGAATTTTGAATCAAACATTTTGCAAAAGAACAATTTTTACATTGAAACCATTTGTACCAAGTAAGTTGTGCACAACAAGAAGACTCAAGAAATCTTTACAAAAGGGTTATGCACAATGAGGCTTTGGAAACCATTTTTATTGACAAAAGATTATGCATAACCAAGTTTTTTTAAATCAAGTTTTGGCCAAAAGAATGAAGGTAATGTGCACAAGTAAGACTGTAAATTTGGAACCTGGACAAGAAGAAGCAGAGGGGCATCCAGAATGTTGCAGCCCTGTACAAAATTGTTAATTTGCAACATTCTGATCCCCTACCCAAAGTAGCCGTACGGCTAAAGCAAGAGGGTGGAGATTTTTCTCAATTTCTCCAACATCTGATCATCATGCTCCAGTTTATTGTATTTCCAGAACGTATGTACTCAAAACAGTCCAAACAGAAACATCAAACACACACAAATATGCAAAAAATCAACTAACGGGAATGGGAGTTTGACCCACACATAAATGCCCCCAAAGTTTCTAGAAAGAAGTTTGGAAACATTTAAATCCCCAGCAGAGTTGCCACTGTAAGGATCCCGCCCCGCGCGGAAACGCGATGAGTATGGGGCGAAACGCCAAACACGGGAACCGGCCAAATTTAACGGAGTCGCCACATTTTGTTAATTTTAAACCCAACAAAATGACAAAGGTTTGAGTTCAAAGGTTCGGAGATCAGGTTACAACTTGGGAAGAGTTTTTACGTCCTCCCAAGTTGCCTCGGACAAAGCCGAGTCTCCCTTGTTAGTTAACAAAAGTGCATGTGTGTGTGTGTTTTAACGGAAAATCTTTGTTTTAACTTTTTATTTATCTTTTCAACTGAAAAGGGTTTGTTTGACAAGAAAACAGAAGACAGAAGGGAAAAATGGTCAATCTCCCCATACGGCCAAAGTAGCCGTACGGATGGGGAGTCCACTCCTGAGATTTTTGTCACGACCGAAAACTAGGCTCTATTTATTAGTAATAAATAATTATTATTTATTTATTTGCTTATTTATTTATTTAAATTATTATTTATTTAAATATTTATGTGTGCATTTTATGTTTCATAATAATTATGCCTAGCATTTTATTTGGGTCATTTGGGTTAGTGTAGTATTGTTGGGTCTTAATTATTAGTAGGGAGTGTAAGTAATTGTGTTAGTAGATGGGGAAGGGGCCTGAGTGTAACATTTGAAATAATTTCCCCTACTCCCTCTCTTCTCCCTCACCTCCCTACTCTTTCACCCTCACTTCTCACCTCCATCTCCCAGCTCATTTCTCTCTCTCCAAAGAAAAATGGGTAAGTTTTTTCTCTCTCACTTCTCTCTTCATTTCCTTCATCTTCCTCTTGTTATTTCTCATTTCTCATAACATGAATCTTGTTTAGATCGTCGATAGGATCGTAGGAAGCCAAAATATTTGAAATCCGTTATCTTGAGAAATTCCAAGTAAGTTGCTTTTCCCCCATTTTTATTCTAAAATGCTCATAACATGTTTCTACAATGCTTTAATTGTATATTTGAAGTTTGGTTGAGTTTGGAATTGATTTGGAATTTATTTGAGTTTTGGCAAAAAAATGGTGATTTGATGAATGTCATGATTCAATCTTGGTTTTGGGTTGATAAATGGTGTAGTTAGGTTCCCTTAAGCTTAAATGTTGTTTGGGTACCTTAGCAAACTTGTTGGTTGTGTTTGATTTTGAGTATTGTGTGAAATGGTAAGAAAATGAAGAACCCAGCTCTGTTTTCCCGGCCAAGAACCAGACCAGCCGCCCGCCCGGGTTGGACCAGGCGCCGCCTACACCCTTTTCCAGCGGCCAGACCTTCTGGTCAATTGAGCGCCCGCTCGCCCCTACCCAGGCGCCCGCCCGCCCGCCTGCTTGGAGTTTTGACCTTTTGCTTGGTTTAGGACTAATGGCTTAACTAGTTTAGGTTTATTTCTTCTAATTTACCTAAGATAACATCGTGGAGTACATTATTAATTGGAATTGGTTCATTTGTGAATCAATGTGTTATGAAATTTATTTAAGTACCGTTTTGGGAAAGTTGGACATCCTTGATGTGTTGTTGGATTGGTTTACCTTTGTGGTAATTTATTTGGATTGGTTCCCTACTTTGGAATCATTAGTTGTTTATCGTGCTAGTATTTTATTACTTAGCATTTATTTGAAAGTCCAGCTGGTATTTGTGGTTGTGTCGGGCGATGCGAGATATTGTCATGGCACCGGCCAAGTCCATTATGGTGTCGACCATTGTTTTGCCCTTATTTTCCTCTTCCAGATTGGCCTTGGTTGAGACGTTTGGAGCATGACTTTGTGGCATGGATCCCGCCCTTTGTGGCTCATTACTTTGTTATTGGTTCCGGTACCGGGGATTTCTCTTCAGCTTTCATGCTATTATGAAGATGTTGATGGTTGATTATTGAAGCTGCGCAGCGACCTTTATTTGGTTTTCAGTTTGGGAAAACCTTGGCTATATCATTTGTTATGGTTTTATTTCCGCTGCTATCTGATATATGATAATTGCTATGTGTTATGTGTTTTATTATTGATTATCGCATCATAGCATGTCATGTAGTTGCATTAGTAACTTACTGAGATTTATCTCACCCCTTTTTTCTTTGTCTGTTTTTCCTTAACCCCCCCCCCCCAGGTGGAAAGGATTAGACTCGCTGATCACGAGACATGACGTCGCGAGGGTTGAGCTTTTGGGGCAAGTGTATATTGGTGGGTTTACATTATATAAATGTGTAACTCTTTTGGGGATAGTTGTACCACACTGTGACGTCATTAAGATTGTATATTTTATTGTTTTGAGTGTAAGCTTATGGAGCTTACACTAGTTTATATTTTGTTGTTCCAGTCGGATTTCAAAACTTTGTGTTACCATCTTTTGGTATAAAGGGAAATTTTTATCTTCATTATTGTAGAGTTTATTGTTTAATTCGACGTCCAGCTCGCGATCTCGGGCCCGCGGGGTTCGGGGTCGCGACAGTTGGTATCAGAGCTATGGTTTGGCTCTAAGTATAAGTCTAGGTGGACTAGTATGACCTAGGAGGGTAGTTGTGTTCGGAGTGAGTAACGGTTGATGTTTTATGCAGGTAATTGTTTCCAATGGCTAGAAGAAGAACAGGTGAAGGTTCTAGTGGGGCTCAGAATCAGAATGATCTTTGGGAAGAGAACCGTGCCATGTTCCAAGGCATGTTTGAGGCGGCCATGAAGGCTATTCATGACCAAGGACCGAGAGTAGAGCAAGCACCACCACCCCGATATGGTTTGGAGCAATTCTTGAAACTGAAACCGGCAGAGTTCGATGGTGAGCCCGATGTGAAGAAGGCCGAACTATGGGTTGAGTCTATGGAGAAAATTTATGATGTGTTTGGGTCCACGGACGAGGATAGGGTCCGGTTCGCGGCTTATAAGCTTGTGGGTGCCGCCGAGCATTGGTGGAAAGGGGTTAAAGCTAGTTGGGATGACACTCACATAGTGTATGCTTGGGAATTGTTTGTGCGGAAGTTCAAAGAGCATTTCATTCCGGTAGTGGATCAGAACCGAAAGGAGATCGAGCTTCTCAACTTGGAGCAAGGTTTGTTGTCTATAGCTCAGTACTCGGCTAAGTTCACAGAATTAGCCCGGTATTGTGACTATCTTATGCGGACCGAGGAGCAGAAAGCTATGAGATTCATCCGGGGTTTGAAGACTTCTATTCGGACTCAGCTTATAGCCCAGAGGATTGTAACATTCCAGGATGCGGTATACCGTGCCTACCTTATCGAGCAAGATATTGGGGAACATAAGAGGAAGACCGAGGTAGCTAACCCGAGTAAGCAAGGAGCGCAGATCAAGTCACAACCAAGGATTGATAACCGAGGTAACTTTGGGGGACAATCTCAGTTCCGAGGGCAACCGACCCCAAGGAACCCGGGTACCACTTCCGGGAACCAAGGGAACCAAAATAGGAGACTTTGTTCCTATTGACAAAAGGAAGGCCATTCAGAGGACCGGTGTTGGAAGAAAGAGGGAAGGTGTACCAATTGTGGCCAAATGGGGCATTATGTGAGGGATTGTCCGAGGAATAGAGGTCAACCGTCTGGGTAGGAGCTGGTGCTCCACAGGGTCAGAAAAGGGACGCTACGGGAAAGCCCAAGGTCCAAGGGAAAGTGTTTGCAATGAATCAACAACAAGCCACAGATGATCCCACAGTTATTGGAGGTATTATTTCTATATCTAGTGTGAGCGCACGAGCGTTAGTGGATCCAGGATCATCTCATTCTTACATATCTGTGCAATTTGCTTCTTTGCTAAATGCTGCATCTGAGTCATTGCCTTATGTGTTAGAGGTGTCTACTCCTATGGAGAATGTTTGGTGACCGATAGAGTCTTCCGTGCTTGTGACGTGCTTATATGTGGTCATGTCTTGTGTGCGGACTTGGTAGTCCTTCCTATTCAGGACTTTGATGTTATTTTGGGTATGGATTGGTTGAGTAAGTTTCATGCTTCTGTTGACTGTCGTAAGAAAGTTGTTACTTTTTCTATTCCTAATGTGCTTAAATTTGTTTTTGAGGCTATGCCTTTGGGTAGAAATTTTCGTATCATTTCTTATGTGAAAGCGAGAAAATTATTGCACCGTGGTTGTGAGGGGTACTTGGCTAGTGTGGTTGATACTAGGAAAGAATCCCCTAGTTTGGAGAGTGTTCGGGTAGTTAGGGAATTTCCCGATGTTTTCTCTTCTGAGTATGATATGCCTCCCGATCGTGAGATAGAATTTTGTATAGATCTTTTGCCGGTATGACTCCGATTTCTAAGGCACCGTATAGGTTGGCTCCCGCAGAGTTGAAGGAGCTAAAGGTGCAGTTGCAAGCGTTGCTTGATCGAGGGTTTATCCGCCCTAGTGTTTCCCCGTGGGGAGCACCGGTTTTGTTTGTGCGGAAGAAAGATGGTTCTTTGAGATTGTGTTTAGATTACCGGAAATTGAATCAGGTTACGGTGAAAACAAGTATCCTCTACCTCACATTGATGATTTGTTTGATCAGCTTTAAGGCTCAGTTGTGTTTTCTAAACTGGATATGAGGAGTGGGTACCATCAGTTGAAGATTCGATCTAAGGATATTCCGAAGACTGCCTTTCGCACTCGGTATGGTCATTATGAATTCTTGGTTATGCCATTTGGGTTGACTAACACGCCGGCCGTGTTTATGGATTTGATGAACCGGGTTTTCCATCCTTATCTTGATTCGTTTGTGGGGTCTTCATCGACGACATTCTTGTCTACTCTAAATCCCGAGAGGAGCACGAGTAACACTTGAGGACAGTTTTATCCGTTCTTGCGAGGGAGCAATTATTTGCGAAGTTTAGTAAATGCGAATTTTGGCTCGAAAAGGTTTCTTTTCTGGGTCATGTTATTTCGAAAGATGGGATTTCTGTGGATCCTACAAAGATTGAAGCTATAGTGGATTGGAAGAGACTCATAGCTTTCTGGGTTTGGCCGGGTATTACCGAAGATTTATAGAAGGGTTTTCGAGGATTGCTACTCCGATGACTCAGTTGACCAGGAAGGATGTACCGTTTGTGTGGAGTGAAAAATGTCAAAACAGTTTTGAGGAATTGAAGAAGAGGTTGACTACTGCACCGATCTTGACCTTGCCTAATGGTAATGATGATTTAGTAATTTATAGTGATGCTTCGAAAGAGGGTTTGGGTTGTGTTTTGATGCAGAACCGGAAGGTGATTGCCTATGCTTCGAGGAAGTTGACCCCTAGTGAACAGAATTACCCGACTCACGACATGGAGTTAGCGGCTATTGTATTTGCGTTGCACAAATGGAAGCACTACCTTTATGGAGCGAAGTTTGAGATTTTTACCGATCACAAGAGTTTGAAATACCTTTTCTCCCAGAAAGAGTTAAATAATAGGCAACGCCGATGGATGGAATTGTTGAAGGATTATGATTGTACGATTTCTTATCATCCGGGGAAGGCGAATGTGGTAGCCGATGCGATTAGTAGAAAATCTTATGTGGCTTCGATGATGGTTCGGGAATGGAAAATGCTTGAGGATGTTCGAGATTAGTCTCCTCGTGAATCGAGACATGGGGCTATTTTTGCAAATATTAGGGTATCTCCGACCCTAATTCAGAGGATAAAGGAAGCTCAGAAAGAAGATCCCGAGTTGGTGAAGATAATGGGTAAATTGAAGGAAAAGAACTTCGAGGATTTTTCTTTGAGTTCGAGTGGAGTTTTGACTTTCCGTGATCGTTTGTGTGTACCCGATGTTGGTGGGATAAAGAGGCAAGTTTTAGATGAGGGTCACAAATCGAGATATACTATTCATCCGGGTAGTACGAAGATGTATCAAAATTTGAAACAACACTTTTGGTGGAACAATATGAAGAGGGAAATAGCGGAGTATGTTTCGAAATGTTTAACTTGTCAACAGGTCAAAGCTGAGCATCAGAGACCCGCGGACTACTTCAGCCGTTAGAGATTCCCGAGTGGAAATGGGAGCATGTGACCATGGATTTCGTTACGGGACTACCTCGTACCCGTAGGAAGTATGACAATGTTTGGGTAATAGTGGATAGATTGACCAAGAGTGCCCATTTCTTGCCTATTGACATCAGATATTCAATGGAGAAGCTTGCGACCCTTTACATTGATGAGATTGTGAGATTGCATGGGGTTCCGGTTATCATTGTGTCAGATCGAGACCCGAGGTTTACTTCTAGATTCTGGAAGGCGTTTCAGGAAGCTTTGGGTACAGATTTGCGATTCAGCACAGCTTTTCACCCTCAGACCGACGGTCAATCCGAGAGGACCATTCATATTTTGGAGGATATGTTGCGAGCGTGTTCGATAGACTTTTCCGATTCTTGGGATAGACATTTACCGTTAGTGGAATTCTCTTACAACAACAGTTATCAGGCTAGTACCGAGATGGCACCGTATGAGGCCTTATATGGAAGAAAGTGTAGATCGCCTATTTGTTGGGATGAGGTCGGTGAAGCGAAGATCGTGGGTATTGATTTGCTTCAGGATTCAGTTGAGAAAGTTAGAGCTATCCGGGATCGATTGAAAATAGCCCAGAGTCGACATAAGAGCTATGCAGATAACCGAAGGCGAGATCTTAGTTTTCAGACCGGTGATTTTGTGTTCTTGAAAGTATCTCCGAAGGTGGGTATTCGAAGGTTCGGGAAGAAAGGCAAATTGGCTCCGAGTTTTATTGGCCCGTTTGATATTTTGGGAAAGGTGGGACTTCTAGCGTATCGTCTTGCGTTACCGCCATCTTTGGACCGGTTACATAATGTTTTCCACGTTTCTATGCTTCGGAAGTATGCTCATGATCCATCTCACGTGTTACCGAGGGTACCGGAGGATATAGAGCCCGATATGACATATGAGGAACGACCGGTTCGGATCTTAGATTCTAAAGTTCAAGAGTTGAGGAACAAAAGCATTCCCTTGGTTAGAGTTCTTTGGAGGAATCACAACATTGAGGAATCGACTTGGGAGCTTCGTGATGAGATCGAGAGGAAATTTTCGTGGCTTTTTAATTCGGGGAAGTCTCGTTAAAATTCGGGTCGAATTTTCTTTAAGGGAGAGTGAATGTCACGACCCGAAAACTAGGCTCTATTTTATTAGTAATAAATAATAATTATTTATTCATTTGCTTATTTATTTATTTAAATTATTATTTATTTAAATATTTATGTGTGCATTTTATGTTTCATAATAATTATGCCTAGCATTTTATTTGGGTCATTTGGGTTAGTGTAGTATTGTTGGGTCTTAATTATTAGTAGGGAGTGTAAATAATTGTGTTAGTAGATGGGGAAGGGGCCTGAGTGTAACATTTTCAAATAATTTCCCCTACTCCCTCTCTTCTCCCTCACCTCCCTACTCTTTCACCCTCACTTCTCACCTCCATCTCCCAGCTCATTTCTCTCTCTCCAAAAGAAAAATGGGTAAGTTTTTCTCTCTCACTTCTCTCTTCATTTCCTTCATCTTCCTCTTGTTATTTCTCATTTCTCATAACATGAATCTTGTTTAGATCGTCGATAGGATCGTAGGAAGCCAAAAATATTTGAAATCCGTCATCTTTGAGAAATTCCAAGTAAGTTGCTTTCCCCCCATTTTTATGCTAAAATGCTCATAACATGTTTCTACAATGCTTTAATTGTTATATTTGAAGTTTGGTTGAGTTTGGAATTGATTTGGAATTTATTTGAGTTTTTGGCAAAAAAATGGTGATTTGATGAATGTCATGATTCAATCTTGGTTTTGGGTTGATAAATGGTGTTAGTTAGGTTCCCTTAAGCTTAAATGTTGTTTGGGTACCTTAGCAAACTTGTTGGTTGTGTTTGATTTTGAGTATTGTGTGAAATGGGTAAGAAAATGAAGAACCCAGCTCTGTTTTTCCCGGCCAAGAACCAGACCAGCCGCCCGCCCGGGTTGGACCAGGCGCCCGCCTACACCCCCTTTTCCAGCGGCCAGACCTTCTGGTCAATTGAGCGCCCGCTCGCCCCTACCCAGGCGCCCGCCCGCCTGCTTGGAGTTTTGACCTTTTTGGTTGGTTTAGGACTAATGGCTTAACTAGTTTAGGTTTATTTCTTCTAATTTACCTAAGATAACATCGTGGAGTACGTTATTAATTGGAATTGGTTCCTTTGTGAATAAATGTGTTATGAAATTTATTTAAGTACCGTTTTGGGAATGTTGGACATCCTTGATGTGTTGTTGGATTGGTTTACCTTTGTGGTAATTTATTTGGATTGGTTCCCTACTTTGGAATCATTAGTTGTTTATCGTGCTAGTATTTTATTACTTAGCATTTATTTGAAAGTCCAGCTGGTATTTGTGGTTGTGTCGGGCGATGCGAGATATTGTGATGGCACCGGCGAAGTCCATTATGGTGTCGACCATTGTTTTGCCCTTGTTTTCCTCTTCAAGATTGGCCTTGGTTGAGACATTTGGAGCATGACTTTGTGGCATGGCTCCCGCCCTTTGTGGCACATTACTTTGTTATTGGTTCCGGTACCGGGGATTTCTCTTCAGCTTTCATGCTATTATGAAGATGTTGATGGTTGATTATTGAAGCTGCGCAGCGACCTTTATTTGGTTTATCAGTTTGGGAAAACCTTGGCTATATCCTTTGTTATGTGTTTATTTCCGCTGCTATCTGATATATGATAATTGCTATGTGTTATGTGTTTTATTATTGATTATCGCATCATAGCATGTCATGTAGTTGCATTAGTAACTTACTGAGATTTATCTCACCCCCTTTTTTCTTTGTCTTTGTTTTTCCTTAACCCCCCCCCCTAGGTGGAAAGGATTAGACTCGCTGATCACGAGACAGGACGTCGCGAGGGTTGAGCTTTTGGGGCAAGTGTATATTGGTGGGTTTACATTATATAAATGTGTAACTCTTTTGGGGATAGTTGTACCACACTGTGACGTCATTAAGAATTGTATATTTTATTGTTTTGAGTGTAAGCTTATGGAGCTTACACTAGTTTATATTTTGTTGTTCCAGTTGGATTTCAAAACTTGGTGTTACCATCTTTTGGTATAAAAGGAAATTTTTATCTTCATTATTGTAGAGTTTATTGTTTAAGTCGACGTCCAGCTCACGACCTCGGGCCCACGGGGTTCGGGGTCGCGACAATTTTTCAGTTTGTTCAAGCAACAGTCCAGTTCCAGGAAGAAACAGAGCATTCTACTTGAACTGGACCAAACTGTTCTGATTCAAGTTTGTTATTCCAACACAAAACAACATTAACAACTCATTCCTATGCCATTTGATCATCAAAGAACCTCCCAAAACAAGAGTTTGGGCATGATCAAAGGCAATCATGGGAGAAAAATGAAAAAGGTGGCCAATATGCCCTTTTGAGCCATAGTGACCATTTGATGAGTAAAGATTGAAACTTTACCATCAAAATGGTTCTTCTAGGCAAGATTAATCCTTTAGGGACAAGAACAAACCATAAAGATTGGATCTTTATTACCCAAACTTGGGAATTTTGGGCTAGATCAAGGTGATGATGATAAAGATTGAGACTTTATCCTAAACATGATCATCATAGCTTAAAATGAGCAAAATGAACAACAAGAGCATCATCCATGACAAGAATGTAAATGAACAATCAACAAGCCATGATCAAACTAGGTTTTGAACCTCTTCCACACAAAGTATGGAGGGCACCTTTGATCATCTCATGGCTTGGACTAGGAAATATAAATAATAATAGATATATGTATATTGCTTGAATGGACAAGACTTGCAAGAATGTAAAGATCAACAATAAATGACAAAATCAAAGATAAATAGAGTTCTTAGATGAAGAGAAGGGAGGGGGAGAAGGTGTCTTTACCTATCTTGGTTTAGGCCAATCTTCCTTTCTCTCTTTTACTCTTTGTTCACTCTTACTCACACTATTCTGAGGTGAATTCGACAGAGTAACCTTAGTTCTAATGTTTCTCCCCCCCTTGAAATGATCAGCAAGGGGTTCTATTTATAGGGACTGAGGGTGCCCAAACCATCCGTATGGCTAGGCCCCTCTAGTACCCAAAGCATCCGTACGGCTCAGCATGGCGAGCTTCTGGATTTTTCTAATTTTATACCAGAGTAGTCCTGGAATTTATAGCTTATCCTAGGGAGGTCCTAGCCTATTAGCTTATCCCTGAAACGGTGCTAAGGATACCTCTAAGATAGGTCGGTTTTAGATTGGGGTACTTACAAAAGCCGATCAAGCAGAAACTCCACAGAATTAAGCCAGAGTGGTCGGTACAGGTCAAACAAGAGATAGAGAAACTCCTGAGTGTTGGGTTCATTAAAGTGATAGAGTATCCAACCTGGTTGGCTAATACTGTGTAGGTTTACCACACCTTAGGGGACGTTCTGTTATACGGTCATGCCATTCGAACTCAAAAATGCCGGAGCCACTTATTAGAGAGCTGTAACTGCGTTATTCCATGACATGATACATAAAGAAATGGAGGTGTACGTTGATGACATGATCATACACTCCAAAGGCTCCAATGGACAGCACCTCGTCGACCTTAGAAAGTTCTTTGAAAGGTTGAGACACTACAAGATGAGACTTAATCCAGCCAAGTGCACATTTGGGGTAGTGAAAGGAAAAGTCCTATGGTACATGGTCACCGAGCGTGGTATAGAAGCGGATCCCACTAAAATCAAAGCCATCATTGATGATGCAAAAAGAAGTCAAGGGATTTATGGGTCGCCTTCAGTACATTAGTCGTTTCATTAATCAGCTCACGACGATGTGCGAGCCCATTTTTAAGCTCCTTAAGAAGAATGCATCCCTAGAATGGACCAAAGAGTGACAAGAAGCCTTTGAAAAGGTCATGGAGTACTTAGTGAATCCGCCAGTTTTGGTTCCACCGCATAAAGAGAAACCGTTGACCTTGTACCTTACAGTCAATGATATTGCATTAGGGGCTATGCTAGCACAAGATCAACCCGATTCAAAGAAAGAGAATGCTGTGTACTTTGTCAGCCGTCGCTTCCAAGGGGCTGAGTTGAATTACTCTGCATTAGAAAAGTCGTGTGTGCACTGGTATGGGTGGCTGGGAGACTAAAGCCGTACATGTAGGCATTTCCTGTATAACTAATTGCCCGAATGGACCCAATAAATTACATCTTTAAGAAGCCGCATGTGTCCTCTAGAATAGCCAAGTGGTACTTTATGCTCACGGGGTACGATATCACGTACATCACACAGAAATCCGTGAGAGGAAGAGTCTTTGCGGATCATTTAGCTGAATTTTCATGTGATGGAGCGAATGGGGAAGACCCGCGATTCCCTTATCAGGACATCATGACACTAGCAAAAAATAAGTGGCAATTATTTTTCGATGGTGCAGCCAATAAATGGGGATATGGAATTGGCATGTTACTAGTAGATCCCTCAGATTTCTATACTCCACTCGCAATTGGCCTTGATTTTGAGGCTGCTAACAATATTGCCGAGTACGAAGCTTGCATAGCGGGCTTGAAGCAGCCTTAGAAAGAAATGTGACCGAACTAGAAGTGTACGGAGATTCACAACTTATAATCTATCAGTCACTCAAAAAGTGGAAGGTACAAGATCCTACACTCCAGAAATACAACGACCATCTCCAAGACTTGGTCAAACAGTTCAAAGAGGTCACTTTTTACTATCTTTCTAGAGATAAGAAACCGTTTGGTAGACTCGCTAGCCATGCTAACATCACTTTTGGAGATTCCCGAATGGACTAAGTTTAAAACCTTCAAAGTCGCGAGGCGAACGACTCCCGCCTATTACTCAATCATAGACATGCACGACTGCAAAGAAGAGCGTGACCCTGTTTCCGTAAATACCCTGGACGATAAACCTTGGTATTATGATGTATGGCGTTTCCTCCTAGACGGAACATTCCCATCAGACGCATCACCTAAAGCAAATATATCCCTCAAACGGTTTGCCGCCCAATTCGTTATCATAGGTCACGCCTCTACAAGAGACTCCACGAGCAGTGTCTACTCTGCGCCGACGAGCACGAAGCCATAGAAATCATGGACCAAGTCCATCAAGGAGTCTGTGAAACCCACATGAATGGCAATATGCTAGAAAATAAAGTCATCCGACTAGGGTACTATTGGGCTACAATGGAAGCCGACTGCACGACATGGTTAAGAAATGCCACAAGTGCCAGAAACATCAAAGAAGGGGACCTTGTCCTACGTGAACATCGTCCTGGACCATTCAATCCTATGGGAAAGTGGGGACCAACATGGATAGGCCCTTACATAGTCAAGAAGATCTTCTCCGCAGGAGCGGTACAACTCGTAGACCTAGATGGAGATCAACTGCCGAAGCCCATCAACTTGGACAAGCTGAAGAAGTACTACTCATAGCTCCGTCCCCTATTTCAAAAAAAAAATATGGAAAGCTCGCTAGGTTGAAAACACGCAAGGGCGGCCTAGGCAAAAATTAGAGCAGAGAGCACGAGAAAAGAAGCCCGCTAGATTGAAAACCTGAAAGGGCGGTCTAGGCAAAGGTCAGGGTGTGCATAAATATATATATATATATATATATATATATATATATATATATATATATATAATAGGAGAACGTAGGAAGCCTTTTGGTCCGGTCTATTCAATAAATAAAATCAAAATCTTGTCTTCTTATTAATTGAATGCATTTCAAGAAAGCAATAAGAAAATATCTAGCATGAATACCAACTTGTAAAAGAAAAATTAATAAAATACTAAAAATCTGAACTTTGGTCTATCTATGGCAATCTCCCGATACTCCTAAGGATCTATTTCTTCCTTGACTTAGTAGGGGCTTGACCAAGATCCGCCTTGTCATTCCTCTTCCTCTTGTGCAAAGGTATCTCGAAACCGGGAAGAACATCAAGTCTACTGAACACCGAGGGAGTCAGTCTCGCAAACACATGAGGCCTATCTAGAGCTTCAAATTTTCCGGGAAGTCCGTTCGCTCTCTTCTCGTAAAAGTCACTATCCAGAAAATCTTGAGTAGTGTCTACTCTGACATTAGAAGGATCCTCCTTAGCTTCCTTCTTCCTCAAATTCAAGCCAGGCTCGAATTGGTCCCCCAACAGAGAGCGGCGGATCTCATCAATACCCTCGACACTGGGACGGAGTTCTTTCAGAAACCAATCCAAATATTTGTCGGACAAATAGATGCTCCCTCCATCATGGTGAAGATTGGTCCAACGATCCATAGTGGTGCCTTGCCCCCAAGCGCGAGCCAAGCTCGTAGAGAACTCTGAGTCCATGAAAGAAATGTCTTGAGACCGTCCCTCTAACACGAAAGTGTCCTACTGTTGACCGAATTGTCGCATCACCCTCCGAGTAAAATAGAAAGAGGAGTCCCTCAAACCCGGAAGGACGACCCTATCGTACCCAAGGGTATTAGCTACGAACCTCCTCACCTTCCAAAAGGAGGGGCACCAAGCAATATCATCAGTCTCCGCTTTAGCAAAGAGATGGGCCCGTTCCTCAATACTGAGACCCTTCACCAACAGTCTCAGTCTATGGAAAGTGTAAAGAGAATACTCGATCGGAGAATCCAATAGTTTAAAATGTTCTCTGAGCTAAATGGTCAACAATAATGGACTTCCCCGAGTCATAGAGCCGGTTCGGTGTAGCTCATCAAGACCATGAAGGGTCTCCCCCAAGACAAGAGGGACTATATTAAAGGCCTGTCCTCTAGATTGCAGAACGATGTCTACGAGCTCCGTGTTCGCCATGCCACACTTGCTCATGAAAATCACGCTTCGAAATAAGCACAATGCCAAGAGGCAGCATTGAAAATCCACGCCGTGACCACGAGTGGTAGGCTTAGTCGCACACCTACTAAATTAGACCTAAATCGGCCACTAATAATGTAATTAGGGTAAGTCAGGGTCGATCCACGAAGAACGATGATTATTTGCGAACAGTCACTTGACCAGATTGGGGGTTTGATTTGATTATAATTAATTCCTAGACGGGAAATTAAACTAATTGTGATTTAAACAATGATTAAAAAGCACATCAGATTTGATACTGTCACCGGATTTTAATTCTAATATCACTGATAATTCTAATCTCCGTTAATCTTATTTACTTGATTACGAGATGTATTTCAATCTCTGCCTCTTCTTTCAGAATAGTTTATAGCAGTGGCACACTCACTATAAACCCTAATTAAAATTAAACCTAAACTGGCACAGAAAAGGTCTAAAGATTAATTGATGAAGTTTAAGAGACTAAAATCAAGAACGCTTTCTAAAAATAATTTAGATAATCGTCTAATCTTGCCTACTCCCCAAATTGCTATGGCACATACACAATTCGTGGAGATGCTACAATGAAAACCCTAATTCTGGCACAGAACGAGTAATCTAGCAAGATCAATAAAGAGGACAAGTAAATTGGCCAGATTTACAAACCCTAGAAATTAATCTAAAACGGTACAAGCAAGATTATGAACAAGAATTAATAAAGAAAAAAGAAATACCTCAATAGAAATAAAAACCCGGATCAAGATCTCAAATCCAAAGTAATGGAGTTTAGTTCTCCATTAATGGTTACACAAAGCTTCAGAGAGAAAAATAAAATAAAATACGTAGTCTTCCAAGTCCACCGAATGATGATACCTCATCTTATCCTAAAACTAATAAACGAATAATAATTCAAATCCAAAAATAAAAGATAATAAAATAAAAATAAACAAAAACCAACTAAAATCCGTCCCAGCCGTCGCTGCTTTACGGAGGTTGACTTTCGCCATTTTACAATTCAGCCCCTGGAGTTTTAATATTGTCAGTTCAGTCCTCCAAGTTTCAGAAATTGCAGAAAAGCCCCTAAATTCCCAGTTCTTTGCAGTTTGGTCCCTGCACTCTTCCGCCAGTTAACTTTGACTTGACTTTGACTACTTTACCATCGAGACAGACGTTGAAGCTCACCAAAAGTTACATCCGGGAAAAATAATTAAATAATAACGACTATTCTACCCCGGATTAAAATAAAGCTCAAATGATAAAATAATGTCTCAAATACATCAAATCTAGTCTAAAATACATCAAATGTACCAAAATATATGAGAGAATAAGGTAAATAATGTATAAAATCCGCCACATCAAATTCCCCCACGCTTAGACCGTTACTCGTCCCTGAGTAACATCCTAACTCCACTCTATACTCCGGTCTAATCAGCGTAGCATGGGAGAAAATAACCCCTAGTCTCCTCTAACCTCCTCAGTCACAAGTCAACAACACAAACAACTCGGAGTATAAGAAACTCCGTCCCCATATAACTCCAGGAAATCAAATAAAGATCAATGGCCTTAGCCCGATACAAACTCCAAGATAGTGAAAAACCGTATCCGGACTAAGGCCCACTCATAAAAGCCACGGGGAACTAAAATATCCTATGTTTCCCCACGCTAGTCTCACACTACAAGTCTCCCTCATAAAAATAAGTTTTTAGCCGGGTAGTGGTCCCGCGTAAAACTCACCTCTGTTTAGCACCAACACCCCCTTATAACTCCAAAAACAAAACGAGGTTTTCTATCCTATTACCCACTAACCGAACCTCCAACATCAAAAATGTCCTACCCGAGACTCCGAAACCCCCTTATGACGCCAACACCGGTGAATGAATGGTAAAAACATCTCAAACCTCACCTTTTGCCTAAGTGCCCTTTCGGGTTTTCACTTAGCCTCTCTATATTTTTTTTTATTTTTTTTTTTAATGCACACCCTTGTTTTTGCCTAGACTGCCCTTTCGGGTTTCAATCTAGCGGGCTTCTTTTCTTGTGCCAATTTTTTTTTTTTTTTTTTTAATAAAGAAAAACTAACTAGCTATCTTGAAATAAAATGCATACTATAAAACTACAAATCCGTCCCCACGCTTAAACTACACAGTGTCCTCAATGTGTGTGCAACAATCAAAATAAAGGACAGTAAAAGCGTAAGAGAAGGGGAAAATGTACCATCACTGAGGGGGATATTGCCACGGTTTCCACTGCCAATCTGGGTACTGCCACTGATCAAATGACTGTGACTGCGAACTAGAACCCACATCTGGAGCAGGCATCCGTCTAGATGCACGCCTCAACTCACGGGCCTCTGTACGGGACAACATAATGGCGTAGTGCTCATCTGCCACAGGGACATATGCGGGAGGACCCTGCTGCTGCTGCATCCAAGACTCCATCTGTCTCTGGCGGCTGTCTATTGTAATCTGTCTGTCCCGTATCTCCTCTAAAGTATCACCATACTCAGCCCACCGCCTATCCTCAAAAGCTACCCGGCTCATGAACCTCTGGTCTTCATAAACATATCTGTCCTGGGTCCTCCTGTCCTCATAGGCAAATCTCTGATGTTGCTCATCAAGAAATGACCTCATCTCTCCCCAATTACCCATTGAACCGGACCCGGCACGATGATCGGGTTGTCTAGCTCTGGCTCCCTCCTGCTCATCCATATCGTCATCCTCCTCAACCGGCACTTGGTGTTCATCGAGATTAACCACCCCCGGCATTGTCCATTCTTGTGCAAAGTCACCCGAAGGAAACGTCGCATGCCGTGAACAAGGTACCGCGAATGAATTTCCATATCAGAAATAAAGGGACCTGGGATCATTAGGAACAGGGTCGAAGCAATCATACTGACACAAGTATGCAAAATCAAAGAATTTCGGTCCACCCATTAACCCTGCATCCTCAGAAGCTTCCGGAATAAAATGCTGAGCCAAGAGGGTGATCATTCCACCAACGGGGATGTTGCCACTTTCCCGAAGAAGATAACCCTTACACCTTGCAATAAACGCATCTACCCAACATGGCACATAAGGGGCAGTACATAAGCCCGATCTCATCAAGGCCATGTCGGATACACTCAATTGGGCGGGCTCGCCCTTCCCAGAAAAGTCATAGATAATCCCCTATAAATAGTTTCCAAGCCGGATGAGAGAGATTCGATGCAACATTATGTGGACGAGAAAATGGGAACCCGGTCAACCGAAAGAAAACGGTTGCATGCATCGCATTCGCCTCGTCAAACTCCCAGCCGGTCCACTCACTCCCCAAATACTTCGGATATCATCATACGACAACACCCTCTCCTCATCATCGAGATGGAACCTAATCTCCGGCCCAGTCTGTCTATTAACCACCCGCTCAAACGTCGATAGGAACTCAAGTGTGTATCTCTTATAAACAGGTGCACTCTTACCCAAAAATTCCTCTAGCCCAGCATTTTTCATCAACTCCTTAACCGGCATTTTCAACCCAAGATTTGTTAAAACTGTTGTATCTAAAAACCAAGTTATTTGAAGATGACGGCCCTGTTTATCTAACTTCTTCCATTTAGTCTTGTGAGCTCGAGTCAAGTTTGTCAATCCCATAAACATGGCATCCTCGGGAGGGGGTGGGGGTGGTACAATTCCAGACGTTCTAGACTTTTTGGTAGCCCGACTAGAACCACTACCATCACCTTTCTTTCCCATTACTTTCGACAATCACAATTGGCACAACACTACTTCCACAATGCAATCACTCTATAGCATCGCTCACCAAAACTCTCACCAACAACAAGACACAATAATAATAACCACACAATCGATTCAATGCACCCACAATGCAATAAAAAAAAATTCCAACAATATCAACCGAAACACCACAATTTTCACCTAACAGTTGCACCAATCCCAACAATTCAAATGCGGGAATTGAGAAAATTATACCTCTAACTGCTCAAGTATGCCCACGCAATCTCCTTGTCCCTCCAATAGTGCTCCAAGAAAGAGAAATCCAAAAAGCCCCAATTTTTAAAAATTAGGGTTCTTGAAATTTAGTGTGAATTCGAGCTTTGATGATGGGGTAGGTTCAAATTGGTGAAATATAAGTGAGAAGGATGTTCAGAATGTGATTTGGGGGAAGAAATCGAACCAATTTGATGATTTTGGGTGGTTAGGGTTTAGAGTGAGAAAATTTGATCAAGGGGTATTAATGGAGAAATTGAGGTTGGATATGGTGTTGGGTGAGGAAGAAGATGAAGAGAGAAGGTGATTTGGTGCGCGGGGGTGGCGATTTAGTGGTGGGAGGTGGTTGTAGAGGATGGGGGTCGGCGGTTTTGAGAGGAGGAAGAAGATAGGGGGAGTCGGGTAAGCTAGAAGAAAGAATAATGGCGTGAAGGGCTGTCCAGAGCCAAATATGCGGCATTGCCTGATCTACAGGAGTCGTGTAGACAGGCACGAGTCGTGCAGCAGTATAACAGCAGTTACACGAGTCGTGTACGTGGACACGAGTCGTGTCAATTTACACCCCTTCAGTATCTAGCTTTTACACGAGTTGTGTACGGATGCACGAGTCGTGCTCAAAAAGACCCCTTCAGTATCTACACCTACACGACTCGTGTAGGTGTGCACGATTCGTGTAACAACAATTTTTTTTTTTCCACCCCAGCCCAAGTTTGACCAAGTGTGCCTCTCCAAGCCATGATTTCCTGCATCCACACAAACAACAATATACCCTTAGTAGCACCAATTCTAGACATGAATAAAAACATAAAAATTAAAAGCATAATTTACACAAATAACAAATAAAGTAAGCAAATAAATCCCGGGTTGCCTCCCGGTTAGCCGCCCTTCTTTAACGTCTTTAGCTAGACCAAATGTCGGGAAGGCACCCGGCATGCATCAAAGTTTAACGTCTTTGACAAGACTCGGATCCAAAATTATCAAACATATACCGGGTCTTGGGGATCAATCACCTCCAAATCCGCGGTATTCACGACTTCATTCTCAAAATACGGTTTCAACCGTTGACCATTCACTTTGAATCCTTTGTCCTCATTAGGACTAGAGATTACCACCGTCCCAAGCGGGGATACCTCCCTCACCACATAAGGGCCGGTCCACCGAGACCTTAACTTGCCCGGAAACAAACGAAGACGGAATTAAAAAGAAGGACCTTTTGACCAACCTTAAAGTCCTTTCTAATTATCATCTTATCATGCCATATCTTCGCTCGCTCCTTGTAAAGAAGGTTATTCTCATAGGCATCTCTCCTAATCTCATCCAACTCACTCAAGTGCAATTTTCGCTCCTCACCGGAACCCTCTAAGTTCAAATTGAACTTTTTGACCGCCTAATAGGCTTTGTGTTCAAGCTCCACCGGTAAATGGCAAGGTTTACCAAACACCAATCGATATGGTGACATACCAATCGTGTCTTATATGCCGTCCGGTAGGCCCACAACACATCATCAAGCCTTTGACTCCAATCCTTCCTATTTGGGTTCACAGTTTTTTCAAGGATGAATTTTATCTCTCTATTGGACACCTCGGCTTGGCCATTTGTTTGGGGATGATAAGCAGTCGACACCTTATGGGTGATGTGATATCTCTTGACTAGAGCTTCGACTGTCTTATTGCAAAAATGAGTCCCCCTATCACTAATAATGGCCCTTGGCATCCCAAACCGACACAGAATGTTGCTCCTAAGGAAATTGACCACTACTTTTGAATCATCGGTGCGGGTAGGGATGGCTTCCACCCATTTGGACACATAGTCCACCGCGAGTAAAATGTACACAAACCCACAAGAATTAGGGAACGGACCCATAAAGTCTATCCCCCACACATCAAAGATTTCACAATTCACAATGAGGGTTTGTGGCATTTCATCACGACGCCCAATATTACCAACCCTTTGGCACCTATCACAAGTCTGACGAAAAGTGATCGCATCCCGGAACAAAGTTGGCCAAAAGAAGCCACAATCCAAGACTTTCCTAGCGGTCTTTTTTGCACCGAAATGACCACCACACGCATACTCATGACAGAATTTGAGAATAGAGGACACCTCACTGTCGGGAATACACCTCCGAATGATTTGGTCGGCACAATGCCTCCACAAGTTGGGTTCATCCCACACATAATATTTGGCATCACTACGGACTTTGTCTCTTTTCGATTTTGACATCCCCGGAGGGAATTTATTCAAGACAAGAAAATTGACCAAGTCCGCATACCAAGGGGCCACTGAATTAACTGCCCAAAGAACCTCATCAGGAAACTCACCCCGGATTGGGGTTTGTTTATAAGGTTTGTCTTCCTCCATTACAAGGCGACTCAAATGGTCGGCAACTAGATTTTCAGCCCCCTTTTTGTCCCTAACCTCTATGTCAAACTCACTCAACAAGAGAATCCACCGAATGAGTCTCGGTTTAGCCTCTTTTTTAGACATTAAATACTTAAGAGCAGCGTGGTCGGTATAAACAATGATTTTAGTGCCCAACAAGTAGGACCTAAATTTCTCTAGTGCAAAAACCACCGCCAACATCTCTTTCTCAGTAGTGGAGTAATTTCTTTGTGCCCCATTCAAGGTCATAGACGCATAATAAATCACATGCGAGGCACGCTCCACTTTTGACCCAAAACCGCCCCCACGGCATAATAACTAGCATCACACATGATCTCAAAGGGACGAGACCATCGGGTGCTTGAATAATGGGAGTGGTTGTCAACCTAGATTTCAACTCATTAAAAGATTGCTTGCAATTATCATCAAAATTAAAATCAACCTCTTTTGCAACAGGGTGCATAGAGGTGAAGCAATCTTTGAGAAGTCCTTAATAAACCTCCGGTAAAACCCGGCATGACCAAGGAAATACCGGACTTCACGCACATTGGTCGGGTAAGGAAGTGAAGAAATGACATCAATCTTAGCTTTGTCAACTTCGATACCCTTTTTCGACACAACATGACCCAAAACAATGCTTGCTCGACCATAAAGTGACATTTTTCAAAATTTAAGACCAAATTGGTTTCAATGCATCTATCCAATACTAGTCCTAAATGAGCAAGGCATTCATCAAACGAGTCTCCATGGACAGTGAAGTCATCCATGAAAACTTCCATAAACTTTTCCACAAAATCAGAGAAAATACTCATCATGCACCTTTGAAAAGTCCCAGGTGCATTACCCATCGGTCTCTGTCCCTGCTGCGTAAACCCAACTGCATTAACATCCTCCATCTCGCCCGTCTACAGAGACGGACACGAATCTGTAGGGTGCGTAATGTCATAACAAATCCCACACGGTTTCGGTGTCTGTCCTAGAACCAACTGCTTTACCATACCCTTGAGATCCTCCATATCCGTCTCAAACTTACTGGACACCCCACTGTTAGAACCCGCTGCACTAACATGTCTCACATTAGACCTCTTGCCATGGGTCCTCGTACTCTTAGCCAGCTCCTCGATCAATCTCTTAGCTTCCTCGGTAGTCTTGTTCAGAATGCTTCCCCCACAGCACGAATCCACTAGCCGTTTATCCTGAATAGTCAATCCCCCATGAAAATAGACAATCAACTGATCCTCAGTAAACCCATGATACGGGCAACTCCTACAAAGCTTGTGGAAGCGGTTGTAGTAGTCATATAGGGTCTCATCAGCCTTCTGCTCCATATTACTGATGTCTCTCTTTATCACATTAATCTGGTCCTGAGGGAAAAACTCTTCAAGGAATACCTCTTTCATCTGCTGCCATGTTGTGATGCTGTTGGGTGGAAAATGATAGTACCATCCATTCGCGTTATCTTTCAGTGTGAAAGAAACGCCCTTAACAAAGGTGCTCGATCGGAAGCGCTGCCGGCTTCATACTCTGACAGATTTGCACAAACTGTGAGATGTACTGATTAGGATCCTCTCTGGGCATCCCTGTGAAGTGTGGTAGCTGATTCAGTAGCCCCGGCTTCAACTCAAACGTCACCCCGGCAGGTAAGGCAGGGAATTGGACGGCATGTGGTTGCTCATTCCAATTCGGTGCAGTCCTCTGCCTCAATGTCTGTGGTGGTACTGCTTGTCTACCTCCTGCGTTATTTCCACCAGCACCACCGCCACCGGCATTATCTTCACCAGCGCCACCAGCACCAGCGTTACCCTGACCTTGTTGCGCCATATCTTCAGCCAACAAAATTGCCTTGTATCTCCTACTTTGCTGTCGTCCTTTCCTGAAAGACCTTTCGATTTTGGATCAAATGGTACAATCAAATCGTTAGTAGAACGGGTGTGGACCATGCACGGTTCCACACTACAAGATAATAAGCAATAAAGATAACTAGAAATATAGCAAGTAAACAACTAAAAGAGAAAAAAAATAAATAAAAAGAAAATAAAATAAAAAGAACGCAAACAATAACACCGTTCCCCGGCAACGGCGCCAAAATTTGGTAGGCTTAGTCGCACACCTACTAAATTAGACCTAACTCGGCCACTAATAATGTAATTAGGGTAAGTCAGGGTCGATCCACGAAGAACGATGATTATTTGCGAACAGTCACTTGACCAGATTGGGGGTTTGATTTGATTATAATTAATTCCTAGACGGGAAATTAAACTAATTGTGATTAAAACAATGATTAAAAAGCACTTCAGATTTGATACTGTCACCAGATTTTAATTCTAATATCACTGATAATTCTAATCTCCGTTAATCTTATTTACTTGATTACGAGATGTATTTCAATCTCTGCCTCTTCTTTCAGAATAGTTTATAGCAGTGGCACACTCACTATAAACCCTAATTAAAATTAAACCTAAACTGGCACAGAAAAGGTCTAAAGATTAATTGATGAAGTTTTAAGAGACTAAAATCAAGAACGCTTTCTAAAAATAATTTAGATAATCGTCTAATCTTGCCTACTCCCCAAATTGCTATGGCACATACATAATTCGTGGAGATGCTACAATGAAAACCCTAATTCTGGCACAGAACGAGTAATCTAGCAAAGATCAATAAAGAGGACAAGTAAATTGGCCAGATTTACAAACCCTAGAAATTAATCTAAAACGGTACAAGCAAGATTATGAACAAGAATTAATAAAGAAAAAAGAAATACCTCAATAGAAATAAAACCCGGATCAAGATCTCAAATCCAAAGTAATGGAGTTTAGTTCTCCATTAATGGTTACACAAAGCTTCAGAGAGAAAAATAAAATAAAATACGTAGTCTTCCAAGTCCACCGAATGATGATACCTCATCTTATCCTAAAACTAATAAACGAATAATAATTCAAATCCAAAAATAAAAAGATAATAAAATAAAAATAAACAAAACCAACTAAAATCCGTCCCAGCCGTCGCTGCTTTACGGAGGTTGACTTTCGCCATTTTACAATTCAGCCCTGGAGTTTTAATATTGTCAGTTCAGTCCTCCAAGTTTCAGAAATTGCAGAAAAGCCCCTAAATTCCCAGTTCTTTGCAGTTTGGTCCCTGCACTCTTCCGCCAGTTAACTTTGACTTGACTTTGACTACTTGACCATCGAGACAGACGTTGAAGCTCACCAAAAGTTACATCCGGGAAAAATAATTAAATAATAACGACTATTCTACCCCGAATTACAATAAAGCTCAAATGATAAAATAATGTCTCAAATACATCAAATCTAGTCTAAAATACATCAAAATGTACCAAAATATATGAGAGAATAAGGTAAATAATGTATACAAAATCCGCCACATCAACGAGTCACCCGACCTTTAAATCTCCTAGGCAAAGTGTAGAGATCAACATAGCGGTTGTGAATATAACTCTGCGCCTCGGGGAGGCCAATACTCAATAGATCCCTGAAAGACTCCGCCGGTACCTTGTCACAATTAGGAACCACAATCACCCCGGTCAATGCCATATCCAGGATAGCCACCATCTCCTCTACAGTGGGGACCATCTCATTAAGTGAAAAGTTTAAGAGATGAGTCAATGGATCCCATAAGCAAGCAACTCCCTTTAAAAGGTCCCAATCCGGTTTTAGATTCTTCAAGGTGAAAAGAATCTTAAAACCGAACATCTCCACAAATCTTTCTTGACGAGCTTTATCAAACGAGCGAAAGAACGTTGCTAAGTCATTCTTGTAGCGTTCCACTAATTTCGAATCCAAGGAGAACTCATCAACGATTATTGATGAAGGGACGGACTTACTTAGGGCCATTGGGAGCAAAAGGTTAAAAATTTTCCTCCAAAAGAAAAGTTCCCAGAACTGATTTAAGACTGCATGGTATTCTAGGACGGACTAGAGGTGTTTATATACAAGTTTGGACACCAAATCCTTGAGGAAAAAGGAGAAACAGCCGCACATTCAGAGGATGAGTTGTACGAGACATCGATGTCTCGTACGAGGCATCTCCCAGTTCAGAACAGCAGAAACTTTGCTCAAATCCTAGGTTGCCCGGCAAGTCAAAACATGTCTCAATCACCTCAGAAACTCACCTGAAACAGTTCATACATCACATACAAATGACCCAACACAAATCCATCTCATAAAATTACCCCTCGGTTGACCAACTGGATGTGAATCAATCCATTTACACAGTCAAAAATAAAAACTAAAATCAACTAATGTATTGTGTGTTAGAGTTAGGAAATAACTGTTGCATAGGTACAAACCAAAGAAAGAAAAGTTGTCTTCGCCTACGCTGAGGCAATAAATACATCATCAAAAAAAGAGGGAATGGGGGATCCTATCTACTCAGCATCAAAAGAAAGAAGACGTCGCCACCGCCACAGGGTCACTCATCAGTCCGAGGTCTCTTCCCGCAAGAAGCCGACTCTGCTGTCTGGCGAGCCAATCGACCTAAGAGATCCACAGTCTCTCTCTTCACCCTTTTGGCATAGGTCATGAATTGGGCAAGCCATCCCGTGACCTCTCTATACTGAGCAATGGGCACCTGTTGAGAAGAAACAAATAGAGATGTCAGAATCTTCAGATAAATGATAAACAGAGAGATGAAATGGTCAAATGACAGAAATGACGGAAGAAGGGTCATAAATCATACCATGGTCACGTCAGCAGGAGGTACGAGTCCCTCAGGCATATCGTACTGTGCGGGAAGGTCCTCGGAACTCTCTATCCCCTCAGCCATGCTGTAGGTAAATGAAGCTGGTCCAAGCTGTGGACGGAAAAGGACGTGGACAACTCCCTGGGCCTGAGCCTGACCACCCTCCAGAATCAACCGGGGCATGAGACGAGCGAGAAAGTCCTGATAATCAGCCTCCAAGGACATATGGTCAAAAGCATCCTGACCAATAATGAGGTCCCCTCTCTCCTCCTCCGCGATGGCATAAGAGTTAAGCATACGATGACATCGAGTCTGCCACCACCCTGCTGGTGAGAGACTCTCTCTCCTAAATAGAAGCATCCCCCACCAAGGCCAATTTTCAGTAATCTCATACCAGCGAACCCGTAAACATTTTCAATGCCCAAACTCCGCCAAGGAAAGAAGGCGACAGCGAACTCAGGGATGGCCTCCCATCTGTCAAAATACAGCCGCATACGCTCCACCGTTATGTCAGCCCCCTCTGAATGCTCATCACGGGTATCCCTGTTACCCCAGTGCCATCTCAAAGTATCTGGGAACATAACAGTGTTGTCTCGAAGGTTAAAAGTGAAGAGACCGAACATGGCGTATCCCCAAGCCTACAAATGGGAGAAACATGAAAAAAAAATATCAAAACTAAATGAGTTACCGAGATAGAAAGTAAAATGGGGCTGAAATAAAGGGGGAATACAGAAAAAGATGAGTATTATACCTCCCAGGCATGACTTGAGCCGCCTAAGCCAGCGTTCACCCGATCCCGCGAACTCTCATCCATGGCCACATAGCAGTGGGCCAAGCCAGCAGAACCCCAGCTAGCGTCAGTGACATGCTGCACATCCGTCAACACACTCAGGAGAGTGAACAAGGTTGTCGATGCATGATTGGCAAATAGAGTCTCAGAAAAGGCCCACCACAGAAAGCCACGGATGGCTGCGATACGGGTGTCAGTAAGGTGCATCTGACCGGCATTAACAGTAACGTAGGCATCAACCTTGTCCCTCAAAGCCTTCAGAGGGACACTCTTGCCTAGGGTATGTACAGAGAAGCCCACAAAATGCCTCATATCATCCCCGCTGGGAGAGAAATCCGTATCAACCTTAAGAGGCTCACCGAAGATGGCAAGCCCGGTAACGGCATGAAAATCAGTAGAGGTCATGGTAGCCTCCCCCCACCGCATATACATAGTATGAGTGCTGTCCCACCAATGCTCTTTAATAGCCTGGAGCAAGTGAACGTTCCTCCTCTGTCGCTACCCCAGACCCCGCGGGCCCGAGACCGCGATCTGGACGTCGACCTAAAACCAAAACTCTAAAATATGGAAGTTAAAAATTCCATTTAGAACCAAAAGATGATAACACAAGGTTTTACAAATCCAAGTTTAAATCAACAAAGTGCATCTAACATAAGCTCCACAGCTTATACCAAAAAGAATAAAATATACAATTCTTAATGACGTCAATAATGGTAGAACTATCCCCAAAAGGTTATACATTTAAATAATGTAAACCGATCCATAGCAACCTGCCCCAAAATCTCAATCCTCTCGACGTCCTCCTCGATCCGCGAATCCTAATCCTTTTCCTCCTAGGGGGGGGTTAAGGAAAAACAAAGATGGAAATAAACGGGGTGAGATAAAATCTCAGTAAGTTACTAATGCAACTACATGACATGCTATAATGCAATAAGCAATAAACAATGATAAATATCACATAGCATGAAACAATTAACAGTCAACAGATAGCAGCGGAAAGTAAACACATAACAAAGGATATTAGCCAAGGTTTCCCAACTGATAGAACCAATAAAGGGTCGCTGCGCAGCTTCAACAATCCACCAATCCATATCTTCACAGTAGCATAAAAGCCGAAGAGAAAACCCCGGTCAGAAGCGACCAATCAACCCATCAATCAAACAAACCATCTTCATAGTAGCATAAAAGCTGAAGAGAAACCCGGTACCGGAACCAATAACAATGATAAAGTGCCACAAGGGGCGGGAGCCATGCCACAAAGTCATGCTCCAAAATGATTAGCTAGAATACCCACAACGGAGCTAGCTCATAACAACCAAGGCCAATCTGGATGAGGACAGAAGGACCAATGGGCGATGCTATACTGGACTTGGCTCGTGCCATTATAGCATTATCCATTGCCTGACTCGATACACAAATAACCAGCTGGACTTTCAATAATGCTAAGTAATAAAATACCATCACGGTAAACAGCTAAGGATTCCAAAGTAGGGAACCATACCAATTAATCACCATAAAAGATGCAAACGATTACTCAAGAAGAGTTCAACAACAATAGCACAAGGAGTTTCTCATAAAAGAGTCCAACAACATTGACCATTAAAACATAATGATCCAAGATAAGGCACGTACCAAATACATCCTAAATAAGATACCCACAAGTTACTCATAAAGAGCGCAACCCAAACGGTCGCTCACAAATAGCGCAATGACTATCACCAAAATGACCCTAAACATTTACTCATAAAGATATACTAGGACCATGAACTCAACCATCTCATCACACCTGGAATTACAAATAAGAAATCCTAATGAATACATCTTAAGGTTAATCAAACCGTAGGTACCCAATTGCCAATTCACACTTTATCTCCGTTCATAACGAACCCATTCTAAACACCCCAAACGAATCCGAAAGGTTACCTTTATTAGAACATGATCACGACAGGACTAAACCCTACACCCTGGTGTTCAATAACAACCCTCTAGGTACTATAGGACATCGCCTAAAACCTAGACCAAGTCTTACGCGAAATTCAATTCGGTTGGAACAAACACGAACACATCATAAGATGCCCAAACAATACTTGATAAAATTAGATAACACTATTGTTCACAAAGGAACCAATTTTAATTACTAAAGTGCTCCTCGGTGTTATCTTAAGTTAATTAGAAGAAGGTACCCTAAACTAGTTAAGCCATTTTGTTAAAACAAGCAAAAAGGACAAAATCCTGGAACAGTGAGCGGGCGGGCGCCTGGCATGGGCGAGCGGCGCCTGAATGACCAGAAGGTCTGGCCATCAGGAAAGGGTATGCAGGCGGCGCTTGGGTCCAGGCGGGCGGGCGCCTGGTCTGGATTCCAGTCGGGAAAACAGAGCTGGGTTCATGATGTTCTTACCCATTTCTCACCACACTCAAAATCAAACACAATCAATCTTCCACCCAGCATAAATATGAACCCAAAACAACTTATAACTAGAACGGGAACTCAAATAATACCATTCAACAACCAAGATCAAGATTCAAACCCAACATTCCTCAAATAATACCATTCAACAACCAAGATCAAGATTCAAACCCAACATTCCTAAAATCACCATTTTTGACCAAAACTCCAAATAAATTCCAAATAAACTCCAAACTCAACCAAACTTCAAATATAACACATCAAGCATAATATAAACATGATATGAACATTTTAGCATAAAAATGGGGAAAAACAACTTACCCGGATTTTCTCAAAGGCGACGGAACTCGAAATTTCTTGGCTTCTTACGATCCTATCGACGATCTAAACAAGATTCTTGTTTTAAGAAATGAGAAATAATGAGAGGAGGAAGAAGAAAATGAAGAGAGAAGAGAGAAAGAAAACTTACCCAATGTAGAGAGAGAGAGGGAGGTGTGCTGGGAGAGAAGAATGAGGGAGTAGGGTGATGGAAGAGGTAAGGGAGAAGAGAAGGAGTAGGGAGGGAGTAGTTAAAACCTTTTTCCTAAACTTACACTTAGGCCCCTTCTTCCACACTACACACAAATACTTGCACTCCCTACTAACAATTAAGACCCAACACTTCTACACTAGCACAAATGACCCAAATAAAATGCTAGGCATAATTATTATGAAACATAATATGCACACATAAATATTTACATAAATAATAATTTAAATAAATAAATAAGCAAATAAATAAATAATAATTATTTATTACCAATAAAATAGAGCCTAGTTTTCGGGTCGTGACATTCACTCCCCCTTAAAGAAAATTCGGCCCGAATTTTAACGAGACCTACCCGAATGATCAAGTAGCCATTAAACGATAATTCCGTCATTTCCCAAATTCCTCAATCATCCATTCTAAACCACCACGTAGTAACCTTAAATAATGTTCACCATACCACGACCTCTCGCTCATAACTTCCTTCAATCATAACCTTCACTACTAATTAGAATCCATAATCAAAATTGGAGAATCCCAATTGCTCCCAAACATAACTCTCGAGATATCCTAAGCTCATCTTATTCATAACCTTAATTACACTGCAAAGGTGTTTCCTTTTGTAAATCACATACTTAGTAGTATTCCCCAGAAATTCAAAACATCACCATCCCGAGCCTAATTAGCTTTTAAAATATAAAAAGGCTAAATGAATTTCTATTTCCACAATATTCATCGAAATGGCTACATCTCTATGGATTACCATTATAGTGCTTTCACTTTGAGTTAACACCTTAAATTAATAGTACCATACAACCCCAAAATTTCTCGTACAAAGTGTCCACTTAATCTATGTTATATGCTCATCCCTTCATTAATCCGGTCTTGAAGCCTAAACAATTCAATATACTCAATAGTCTGCAAAACGATCCAAATTTCATCTTCAAAAGATTTTCTCTAACTCCCATTTAAATTATAATCCGTGCTCATAAACCCAAGGAAATCAACAAATCTCAAATCCTCAATAGCTAACCCAAGTTAGTCTCTCACGCATACATTTATTAACCTAATGATACTTAGGCTCAATGGTACTACCAAAATCATAAACTAATTAGCTAGCCTCATTCCAATAGCTCCATTACCAAATCACAATATTCTTTAATTATGCCCAAATATTGATACTCGACTTTCTTCACATACCCTTGGTCCAAATCGCGAAACGCCACCAAGGAGAGATTTAGGACCATAGAACCACTATCTAACCAAAAATTCAAAATGCCTTTAACATAGATCGAGAAATTGTTACTCTCCCAAAATGTACTTATTAGTCCTTTCTAACTTAACACGCTTACCACCATCATCGATTATACATTCCACCATACACTCATTACCCATAACAATTCACGCATCCCTCCATACTAATCAATCTCGATGTACTCACGGAGATGTACTAAAAGGAAACGAAATATCTTAACAAGAAACCCTCGGTTGAATCCTCAACTTTTACAACTCAACCGTTACAATATAGATATTGATCTAATTATCAGTACTACAACCTTGTACCACACAATGCAATTTAACTCCAAGCTTCTCCTCAAACACTAGGTACCATTCGGAAGCAAATGAAAATCTTACGAATGATAAATACACCCAACAAATTGACCGAAACTAAATACTCGGATTTCAATTAAGAAAAGATAGGTATAACCCTTCCCAAAGGAACGGTCTCAAACAGTTTTAAGAAATTAGGAATGGAGAATACATCAATCCCCCTACAACAATAGGCTAAAGCAATAGTAACATCAAAATCTTGTAATAGCAACATGGCTAATTAGCAGGTGAGACATAACCATACTTAAGCACATCATAAGCACATAAGACTTCATCAGATACCCTAAACTCCTCCATAGGAGTAGACACCTACAACACATAAGTCAAAGACTCAGAAGTAATAAATGCAACTAAATGCACAGAAACACATAGATGCGATGATCCTATAATGCACGCGCTCACTCTCACGACGCTAAATAATACCTCCTGAAATTTATCCGTTACCTGGTGTGTGCTGATTGATCGCAATTACTCTACCCTATGCCTTAGGGTTCCTCGAAGCATCTCTCTTCTGACCCGGTGAAGTACTAGTTCCTGTTCCTGATGATTGAACCTTAAACCTCGGACAATCCTTTATGAAGTGACCCAGTTGACCACAATTGATACATTTTCCTTGCTTCTTCCAACACTTATCCTCCAAATGGCCTTCTCTATGACAGTAAGTGCAAAGCCACCTACCCTGTTTCCCTTGTTTCCCCGGAGTAGTACCCGGATTCCCTAGCGTGGTTTGTTCTTTAAACTGAGATGGTGCTCCCAAATTACCTCGGTTATCTGAACGGTGTTGTGGTTGAGATTTAGCATGGCTTACTTGTTTACCCGTATTTGCAACCTCGGTCTTCCTCTTATGCTCCCCAATATCTTGCTCGATCAAGTATGCCCGGTCTACCGCATCCTGAAATGTCACAATCCTCTGGGCTATAAGTTGAGTATGAATAGAAGTCTTCAAACCCGGATGAATCTCATAGCCTTCTGTTCTTCGGTCCTCACAAGATAGTCGCAATACCGGGCTAATTCTGTGAACTTAGCCGAGTATTGAGCTATAGACAACAAACCTTGCTCCAAGTTGAGAAGCTCGATCTCCTTTCGGTTTTGATCCACTACCGGAATGAAACGCTCCTTGAACTTTCGCACAAACAATTCCCATGCATACACTGTGTGGGTATCATCCCAACTCGCTTTAACACCCTTCCACCAATGCTCGGCGGCACCCAAAAGTTTATAAGCCGCAAACCGGACATTGTCTTCATCGGTGCAACCAAAGACATCATAAATTTTCTCCATCAACTCAATCCATAGCTCGGCCTTCCTTACATCGGGTCCCCATTGAACTCAACCGGTTTCAATTCAGAAATTGTTCCAATCCATAGCGGGGGGTGCTTGTTCTACCCTCGGACCTTGATCATGTATGGCCTTCATGGCCGCCTCGAACATGCCTTGAAACATAGCATGTGCTTCTTCCCTTGTATCATTCTGATTTGCATTACCGGTACTACCTTCACCACTCTTTCTACGAACCATCGTAAACAAGTACCTGCATAAAACATCAACCGTTAATCACTCCGCACACTACTACCCACCCACCTAGGTCATACTAATCCACCTAGACTTATACTTAGAGCTAATGCCATAGCTCTGATACCAACTGTCGCGACCCCGGACCCTGCGGGCCCGAGACCGCGATCTGGACGTCGACTTAAAACCAAAACTCTAAAATATGGAAGTTAAAAATTCCATTTAGAACCAAAAGATGATAACACAAGGTTTTACAAATCCAAGTTTAAATCAACAATGTGCATCTAACATAAGCTCCACAACTTATACCAAAATGAATAAAATATACAATCCTTAATGACGTCAATAATGGTAGAACTATCCCCAAAAGGTTATACATTTAAATAATGTAAACCGATCCATAACAACCTGCCCCAAAATCTCAATCCTCTCGACGTCCTCCTCGATCCGCGAATCCTAATCCTTTTCCTCCTGGGGGGGGGGGGTTAAGGAAAAACAAAGATGGAAATAAACGGGGTGAGATAAAATCTCAGTAAGTTACTAATGCAACTACATGACATGCTATAATGCAATAAGCATTAAACAATGATAAATATCACATAGCATGAAACAATTAACAGTCAACAGATAGCAGCGGAAAGTAAACACATAACAAAGGATATTAGCCAAGGTTTCCCAACTGATAGAACCAATAAAGGGTCGCTGCGCAGCTTCAACAATCCACCAATCCATATCTTCACAGTAGCATAAAAGCCGAGAGAAAACCCCGGTCAGAAGCGACCAATCAACCCATCAATCAAACAAACCATCTTCATAGTAGCATAAAAGCTGAAGAGAAAACCCGGTACCGGAACCAATAACAATGATAAAGTGCCACAAGGGACGGGAGCCATGCCACAAAGTCATGCTCCAAAATGATTAGCTAGAATACCACAACGGAGCTAGCTCATCCCAACCAAGGCCAATCTGGATGAGGACAGAAGGACCAATGGGCGATGCTATACTGGACTTGGCTCGTGCCATTATAGCATTATCCATTGCCTGACTCGATACACAAATAACCAGCTGGACTTTCAATGTCGCGACCCCGAACCCTGCGGGCCCGAGACCGCGATCTAGACGTCGACTCTAAAACCAAAACTAAGAAATACTGAAGTTAAAAATTTCATTTGATACCAAAAGGGTGATGATCCAAAGTTTTACAAAACCAAGTTTGATAAAAATCAATTACCACTATCATAAACTTCCACAAGTTTATGCCCAACAAAATACGAATATACAATTCTTAATGACGTCAATGTTTGGTACAACTATCCCCAAAATGGTTACACATTTACATAATGTAAACCAACCTATATCAACCTTCCCCAAAAGAATGGATCCACACTCGACGCCCTCTTTCTCGTGATCAGCGAGACTAGTCCTTAGCACCTGGGGGGGGGGGTTAAGGAAAAACAAAGATAAAAGAAAGGGGGTGAGATAAATCTCAATAAGTTACTAATGCAACTACATGACATGCTATGATGCACGAAGCGATAAGCAATAATAAATATCACGTAACACATAGCATTTATCACATAACAGATAGCAGCGAAAATAAACACATAACAAAGGATATAGCCAAGGTTTTCCAAACTGGTACATCCAAATAAAGGATCGCTGCGCAGCTTCAATAATCAACCAATCATCATCTTCATAATAGCATTAAAGCCGAAGAGAAAACCCCGGTACCGGAACCAATAACCATAAAAGTGTCACAAAGGACAAGGACCATGACACAAAGTCATGCCCGTTAGCTAGATACATTCACAAAGGAACGCTAACTTGACTTTTCCAAGGCCAATCTGGAAAAGGGTAAAGAAGGGGGCAAAACAATGGTCAACATTATAATGGACTTGGCTTTGCCATTATAATCCTTCCCATCGCCCGAGGCAACAAATATGCCAGCTGGGCTTCCAAATAAATGCTAAGTAATAATAATTTAGCATGAATACACAACTTAAGGTTCCAAAGTAGGGAACCAATCCAATTAAATCACCACAAAGGTAAACCAATGCAAACCGCACATCAAAGATGAACCACATTCCCAAAATGATACTACATCAAATTCCATATCGTATTTATTCACAAAAGAATCAAACCCAATCAATAAAGTGTTACAACAATCTCAATTAACACTTAATTAATTTCAAACACAAATTTGATCACAAAGGACTCAATTCTATCATTAGAGTGTACTACAATGTTCACTAAGGTCAACTAGAAGGACACCCAAGGTTTGGATCAAAACGCATTCTTCAATCACACAAAATTAACAAATGTAAACTTTCAGGGGTTCTGTGCGGCCGCCCAAAAGGGACTGTGCGGTGGCCAAAATCCTACAAAACAAGACCAAAAGCTTTCAGATAGTTGTGCGGTCGCCCAGGCATTTTTGGGCGGTCGCCCAATGTTCTGAAATACTGGAAATCGGGAAGAACAAAATGGGTTCTTCCATTTTCATACCAAAACACATTCCAACCAAAATCCAACCCTCTAACTAGCATACTAATGTACCAAAACAACTCATAAGTCTAAAAAGACTCTTACAACAACATTTAACAACCAAAATCAAGAATTAAACCCCAACATTCATAAATCACCATTTTTGACCAAAAACCCAAATAAATTCCAAATAAATTGCAACCTCATCCAAACTTCAAATATAACAACAAAAGCATTATATGAACATGATATGAACATTTTAACATCAAAATGGGGGAAAAGTAACTTACCCGAAAATAATGAAAGTTGACGGAATTCGAATATTTTTGATTCTACGCGATCCTATCGACGATCTAAACAAGGTTCACGTTTTAAGAAATGAGAGATTATGAGAGGAAGAGGAAGTAAATAAAGAGAGAAGATAAAGAAAGAAAACTTACCATACACAAGGAGAGAGAGAGAGTTTCCAGGGAGAGAGGGATGGAGAGAGTGAGGGAGGAGTAGGGAGGTGAGGGGAGTAGGGGGAAATAATTCAAAATGTTACACTAAGGCCCCCTCTCTCACACACACAAATACTTACACTCCCTACTAACAATTAAGACCCAACAATATTACACTAGCACAAAAGACCCAAATAAAATGCTAGGCATAATTATTATGAAACATCAAATGCACACATAAATATTTAAATAAATAATAATTTAAATAAATAATTAAGCAAATAAATAAATAATAATTATTTATTACGAATAAAATAGAGCCTAGATTTCGGGTCGTGACATTAAATAATGTTAAGTAATAAAATACCAGCACGGTAAACAGCTAAGGATTCGAAAGTAGGGAACCATACCAATTAATCACCATAAAAGATGCAAACGATTACTCAAGAAGAGTTTAACAACAATAGCACAAGGAGTTTCTCATAAAAGAGTCCAACAACATTGACCATTAAAACATAATGATTCCAAGATAAGGCACGTACCAAATACATCCTAAATAAGATACCCACAAGTTACTCATAAAGAGCGCAACCCAAACGGTCGCTCACAAATAGCACAATGACTATCACCAAAATGACCCTAAACATTTACTCATAAAGATATACTAGGACCATGAACTCAACCATCTTATCACACCTGGAATTACAAATAAGAAATCCGAATGAATACATCTTAAGGTTAATCAAACCGTAGGTACCCAATTGCCAATTCACACTTTATCTCCGTTCATAACGAACCCATTCTAAACACCCCAAACGAATCCGAAAGGTTACCTTTATTAGAACATGATCACGACAGGACTAAACCCTACACCCTGGTGTTCAATAACAACCCTCTAGGTACTATAGGACATCGCCTAAAACCTAGACCAAGTCTTACACGAAATTCAATTCGGTTGGAACAAACACGAACACATCATAAGATGCCCAAACAATACTTGATCAAATTACATAACACTATTGTTCACAAAGGAACCAATTTTAATTACTAAAGTGCTCCTCGGTGTTATCTTAAGTTAATTAGAAGAAGGTACCCTAAACTAGTTAAGCCATTTAGTTAAAACAAGCAAAAAGGACAAAATCCTGGAACAGTGAGCGGGCGGGCGCCTGGCATGGGGCGAGCGGGCGCCTGAATGACCAGAAGGTCTGACCATCAAGAAAGGGTATGCAGGCGGGCGTTTGGGTCCAGGCGGGCGGGCGCCTGGTCTGGATTCCAGCCGGGAAAACAGAGCTGGGTTCATGATGTTCTTACCCATTTCTCACCACACTCAAAATCAAACACAATCAATCTTCCACCCAGCATAAATATGAACCCAAAACAACTTATAACTAGAACGGGGACTCAAATAATACCATTCAACAACCAAGATCAAGATTCAAACCCAACATTCCTAAAATCACCATTTTTGACCAAAACTCCAATAAATTCCAAATAAACTCCAAACTCAACCAAACTTCAAATATAACACATCAAGCATAATATAAACATGATATGAACATTTTAGCATAAAAATGGGGAAAAGCAACTTACCCGGATTTTCTCAAAGGCGACGGAACTCGAAATTTCTTGGCTTCTTACGATCCTATAGACGATCTAAACAAGATTCATGTTTTAAGAAATGAGAAATAATGAGAGGAGGAAGAAGAAAATGAAGAGAGAAGAGAGAAAGAAAACTTACCCAATGTAGAGAGAGAGAGGGAGGTGTGCTGGGAGAGAAGAATGAGGGAGTAGGGTGATGGAAGAGGTAAGGGAGAAGAGAAGGAGTAGGGAGGGAGTAGTTAAAACCTTTTTCATAAACTTACACTTAGGCCCCTTCTTCCACACTACACACAAATACTTGCACTCCCTACTAACAATTAAGACCCAACACTTCTACACTAGCACAAATGACCCAAATAAAATGCTAGGCATAATTATTATGAAACATAATATGCACACATAAATATTTACATAAATAATAATTTAAATAAATAAATAAGAAAATAAATAAATAATAATTATTTATTACCAATAAAATAGAGCCTAGTTTTCGGGTCGTGACATCCTCTCACCGACTAGGCCGTCAAAGAAGGGTTTCATCCTGAGATTCTCGATCTCTTCCTTCATCTTGCCATTGAGAGTTTCCCACCTCTCGGCAACCGCTCGTACGCTGCCTCTACAGTTATCAATCACCCTGAATGACTGCAAACAACATAGACAAAAGAGACAAATGTCATAAAATCGGTAATATCCTCATTCAAGCATTTTACCCAAAAAATCGCAGAATTTCCTAGAACGACAGTCAAAATCATGTACTACTATACTACAATGATTTTCAACATCAATAAGGGTGAAATTCCATCGAAAGATCAGCCATGCATGATAAACCCTAGCAACAATAATTCTAGGCAAAAGTCGATAAAAGTCGAACTGCGAAGGCACCAAATTGAGAGATGCAACGACGAAATTGACATGGGAACTCAGTCAAAGGAAGAGATCCTTACCCGCCTCGTCCGAATGGCGTGAGAAATATGATCATCGGGAAATGGGCACAACTCATCCGTCGCCCACACTTTGCCTCTCATGTGCCTACCAAAGAGGTGTTCCCTATGAGAACAATTCGCACCGGCCATTTGAAAGGGTTAAGAATCACTAGAACTTGGTGAAAATAAAGATTTTTGGATGAAAAAAATTTGCCTAGGGTTGAGAATTCCCGAAATGAAATAAGAAAAGTGATTTGAAAGTCACTTTCAGCGCCTGATATCACCTCGGATATGCGTAAAAACAGAGAAGTCTCATACGAGACATCACTATCTCGTACGAGAGATCTCCAGAAAACCTCAAAAAACATGTTTTCTTGGGAAATTCCAGAAAAGCCCAGCTTTTAACAGAAAGGTCAGAAAAAGCCCTGCTTTTGACCGAAAGGTCGAATCTGAACCCGGTTCAAGATGGAACATTGAGTCCTCAACAAATGGATATTTTCAGAATTGGAAGAAGCAAAGTTGTTTCTCAGTACGAATTTATCCTCACCACACATCCAAGATCATGGGTGAGCAATGAAATCTGCATCAACAAACTTTAAATCCCACGACTGTCATCAAGACGTATGTTAATAGCACAGGATTTACAACCGGGTATCCTACAACTGTTATCAAGACGTAAGTTAATAACACAGGATCCCACCATTTAGAGTCCCATAATTGTCATCAAGGTGTAAGCTAATATCATAGGATTCACATTTTCAACGGAAAGGCAGTCTCGTTGAAAGGGGAAGCAAGGTCCGAGTAATTGGCGTCTCCAAATCCGGGTATCCCACGACTGTTATCAAGACGTAAGTTAATAACACAGGATCCCACCATTTAGAATCCCATAATTGCCATCGAGATGTATGTTAATGGCATAGGATTCACTTTTCCGGCGAATAAGGCAACCTCGTTGGAAGGAGAAGCAAGGATCCAAGTAATTGGCGTCTCCAAACCCAGAGTCTGATAATTGTTATCAAGGCGTATGTTAATAACATAGGATTCACATTTTCCGGCGATAAGGCAACCTCGCTGGAGGGAGAAGCAAGGTTCGGGTAACTGGCGTCTCCAAAATCGAAGACGGTTTCGTCATCAACAACAGGGCATGTTCAGAATTGGGGTCAAAGAGATTGATTCCTCAGTATGGATTGCAACTGGTTGTACCATGGCTCTTTTGTCTTTTCCGGGATTTTCTCAATCTTACAATAGTAGGCTGGGTTTTCTTTTCTGCCGACTTTGAAGGGTTTTATTGCCTTTCATTCGGGAATTTCTACCAAGGAGGCCAAGGTGGCCAATGCATCCGCAAATCGGTTCTGGTCTCTCAGTAAATAGTGAAATCTTACTTCTTTGAATTGTGCCATGAGTTCCCCCATGTGGGAATGATACTTTTGAAGCCTCGGATCCAACGTCTTCCATTTGTTGGACACTTGGTTGATGATCAGGGCTGAGTCCCCATACACTTCCAATTCTTTTACGTTCCTTTCAAGGGCGGCCTCTAACCCAGCCGTGCATACCTCGTACTCGCCAGCATTATTAGTTACATTGAAGTTCAATTTGATGGAGATGGGTGTGTTCTCATCTTTAGGATCAACCAAAAGCATACCGATGCTGTTCCCTCTTTTGTTTGTGGTGCCATCGAAGAATAATTGCCATTTATTTTTGCCTTCAAGAGCGAAAAATTCCTTCATCGAGGAATTGTGGTCGGGTTCCTTTTCTTCATTACTTGGGAAATCCACCCAAATGCTCGGCCATGACACTCCATTTGATTGCTTTCCTTGCCATATAGCTGATATCATATTTTGCTAGGAAAAAGGACCATTTTGGCGAGTCTCATTGAGAATGATGGCTTTCCAACAAGCATTTGATGGGATCTATTTAGTAGATGAGCTTTATCGAGTGTGACTGCATGTAATGTTTAACTTTCTCACAACTGTAGACACCCCATTTTAGAAACTAATTTATAATCACACTACTTCTGTGTCTCGCCTTTGATTTGGGTCGAAACGTAAAGTTGGACATGTCTCGTTAAGTTTTTTCACTGACTCCGTTAGTCAGGGGCCAAAATGAACATAAACTGGTGCAGAGGGCAAAAATGTGATTCCAGCACATGGATGTCTCGCACGAGACATTGATGTCTCGTACGAGGTATCCCCCCTTGACAGTCGGGTTTTGGTTTGTTTCCTTGTTGATCTTGACCCCTTTTCTTGGCAAACACTTAAGTAATCCGGGGAAAACCTAATGGACGATCCTAGAGTCCAAAAATACCTCTGTGGGAATCAAGTCTTGGATTCCCATTACAACTTACCTTCTTGGCCAAACCCTAGGTCTAGAACTCCTATAAATATAGAGGTTCTTGAACCGAAAAAAGAGCTAGCTGGAGAGAATCCTCATTCACCCAAAAACCACTCCAAATCTGATCAAAGAGGTCCCCATAATCAGTCTCTCTCCTCACACCCACGAAATTCAAGCCTCCACAACACCATTCAAGCCAAGTTTATTGGAGATTCAAGGCCTTTAGCCAAGGCCATCCATAGGATTCTTAAAGAACGCTTAGGTAAAACTCTTTGTTTTCTATCTTCTCATCTCTTTCTTTGTCTTTGAAGTAGTGTGATTCCATTAAAGGATCAGCCTAGATCCTCTCCAATCCATGGAGATGGTCTCGAAGCACATGATCCAACATCCCCAAATAAATAAGCAATTATTTATTTGTTTATTTTCTTTCATATCACTAAATCGACTTATTACCTTTTCAGCTTCTTTGAACAATTTTTCTTGCTTTTTAATGTCCTCATCATGATTGATTATTGGAATTGGTTCAACTTGTGGTCTGATGTAGTTGCCTTTTCTGAGTTTGCTTCTTGCGCTCAAATCACATCTAGCAAATAACAATCTGTAGATACCCCGGGAAACCACAGCTTGGCTAGAGTGGTGAATTATCCTAGGATGTCTAACTTGTTTTTAGATTGTTTAGAGTCGCCACCTATGTTTTTTAAAGGAACATAAGAAAAACCTAGAAATAGCCTAATTTATGTACAAAAACCAGAGATTCGGTAGAGAAGGGTTCGGGGGTTAGGTGACGGAGTGGGAAGTACTTAAACACCCACTCCGTCCCGCTTACGCGAGTCTTGCTACTATTGGTGTTCTAATATTTACATGTCCTTCAATTAATTAAATAGAAATGTGCTAACAATTGTGATGAGAAAAAAGGGAAATAAAGGGGAAATAAAATAGAATTGTTTTATTTATTTAATGATAAAGATTACATGTAACAGTAATGTTAAAGAATTACATTAAGAGATGAAGAGAAATTAACATGGTGAATTAAAGTTAAGATTAAAATGTAGGGAGATAACCTTAACTAACTTCAAGATGTGAAGTATTCATGTTGGTCATGTCCCATTAATGGGGATTGCATACATTGACTAGAACATGAATAGAATAAAAAAAAGAAGACTTGTACCTTTAGAAAGAAGACTTTAAACTTGGACTTGAAAATGATGTTGTTGTGTAGAGATTTGTGTAGAGTTTCGTTGTGTAAAACTCTTGTTGGGAGAATTTGTGTAGGGAAAATGATATAGAATTTGTGTAGAGAGAAAGTTCCAAGTCCAAAAAAATGAGGTAAAAAAAGAAGTCCCTTTCCAAGGTAGAAGATGATGGTTTTTTATAGGTAAAAAAGAGAGGGAAATGATGGAGGGAAATTGGTCATCCATGTGAAATGGAATGAGCCAATCACAAATAAGATAAATGAATAAAAGAAAAATAAAAGAAATAAAAGAAATCAAATAATAAATGAAAGGAATATTAGTTATTTGGGAAAAGGCTTAGAATTTGGATTGGGAGTTAATGAGAAAAGGGGGGATGAATGTGGATGTAAAAAGGTGGTTTTGTGATCAAGAAAAGAAGTTTGTAAATAAGAAAAGGAGGGAAATAAGGTGCAGTCCGTTACTGCCAAAGTGGGAAGCGCGCGGGTCCGGCTTTTGGGGCGGGACGCGCGCGCGGCTCACTGGCAGTGCCGGAAGCGCCCGCGGGTGAAAAATGACAGAATGACCCTAAAAGTTAACTCTGTTATGCAGTTTAGTCCAAAACACTAACGGAATCAGTTAGGAACTTAACCGAAGTAACAGAAATCAACAAAATAAGTTAAATAAAAATACTTTGTATGCAATCGGGGTGAGAGGTCCAAGCGGGGTGTCTACAGAGCCCCTCGGCGACGTGGATTGCGAAGCAAAACGCGTCGACGAAAGAAAGACAACCGCCGAGGACATCGACAAGAGAAAAACAAAGACTCAATAAAGAAGGATTTGAAATTACAAAAGGATAGGAGTGCGCTCCCTGTGTGAGCGGCTTTTGCGGATGGAAAGGGTGTGGTGGCTTGAGGTGGACCACCCACGGCAAATTTTTTTTTTTTTTTTTTTTTTTTTTTTTTAAAAAGGTGTGGTGGATTGAGGCGGCCCACCACGGCCACAAATTTCAAAAAGGTGTGGTGGCTTGAGGCGGCCCACCACGGCCACAAAATTTTAAAAGGGTGTGGTGGCTTGAGGCGGCCCACCACGGCCACAAAATTTCAAAAAGGTGTGGTGGCTTGAGGCGGCCCACCACGGCCACAAATTTTTTTAAAAGGTGTGGTGGCTTGAGGCGGCCCACCACGGCCACAAAAAATTAGAAAAGTGTGGTGGCTTGAGGCGGCCACCACGGCCACAAATTTTTTTTAAAAGGTGTGGTGGCTTGAGGCGGCCCACCACGGTCAATTTTTTTTTTTAAAAAGGTGTGGTGGCTTGAGGCGGCCCACCACGGCCACAAAAATTTAGAAAAGTGTGGTGGCTTGAGGCGGCCCACACGGCCACAATTTTTTTAAAAGGTGTGGTGGCTTGAGGCGGCCCACCACGGCCGCAATTTAAAGAAAAAGGGGAATTTTGAAATTGTGAAAGATGGGGGTGTGTGCGCTCCCTGTGTGAGCGACTTAATAACACACTCCCGTTTGCGAGTGGTTTGATGCACGCTCCCATTTGCGAGCGGCTGATGACGAACTCCCGTTTGCGAGCTGTCTGAGATAACATGCCCCCGTTTGCGAGCAAGTTGGTAGAAAATGCCCCGTTTGCGAGCGGTTTGATAACGCTCCCGTTTGCGAGCGGTGTGAGATAACATGCCCCCGTTTGCGAGCAAGTTGATAGAAAACGCTCCCGTTTGCGAGCGGTTGATGATGAACTCCCGTTTGCGAGCTGTCTGAGATAACATGCCCCCGTTTGCGAGCAAGTTGATAGGAAACGCTCCCGTTTGCGAGCGATTTGATACACGCTCCTGTTTGCGAGCTGTGTGAGATAACATGCCCCCATTTGCGAGCAAGTTGGTAGAAAACGCTCCCGTTTGCGAGCGGTTGATGACGAACTCCCGTTTGCGAGCTGTCAGAGATAACATGCCCCCGTTTGTGAGCAAGTTGGTAGAAAACGCTCCCGTTTGCGAGCGATTTGATACACGCTCCCGTTTGCGAGCGAGTTGATGATTGAAATCTGCTGGGGAATGCTTGGTTGCTGATGACGTGTGGTTGCTTGATTTTATGGGGATGCAGGCATAGTTGACTGTGAATCACTTTCTGTTGGGGATGAAGTGCCTTGAGTAGCGGATGCTGTTTGGCTTTGCGGTGGTACCTGTTATGTGCTTTGCAGGTATATGTGCTTGTGCAGGGACATGCATGAAATATGATGATTGAGAGAAATTGTGCCCGTGGTGTGATGTGATCTTGAAAGCACCTTTGTAATGAGAGAGAAGTAAGAATGTAAAGAGTGATCTTGTGTGCGGTGTGATTTTGAGGAAAGCGTCGGATGTATTCATACCTTCACTTACCATTGCCGCTTGAGTGGAGATGGATTCCTGATGTTCGCGGAGGATGCTTTGATGTTGGGTTGGTGAGATGGCATTTTGGGTGATTCTGGATGATGGGTTGGTCGTGCCAAAAGGCTGCCTACATATCCCTTTAAGAGAATCAGACCAGCGTAGTTCAAGGATTATGGAGAACGTTGGAGGAGAGGCTAGGAGCAAAGCAAAGTAAAGCACATAATTTTGCACATAGAAGGAGAAAAAAGAAAGAAAAAATCTTTTTTTTTTTTTTTTTTTTTTTTTTTAGTTCGTGGGTGAACCATTTTAGCCATTGTGTGTTTGATAAGCCAACCCAAGATCAAGTCATGTTCAGTCTAAGTCCGGATTGCCTCGCTTGAATTCTTTGTCGCTGGTGTGCCTAACGAAGATTGATGTCTAGCCCCAAGAGATTTGTCGGTTATGGGGCTTCAAAAGGCTTTTGATGCCGAGATACCAAGGGTTTGCTGATTGTGAAGTCCCTAGAACGCCTTTGGTGCCAAACTTTGAGTGGCTCGCATAGCCCCAAGATAAATCAGTTCTTGGCCCATTCGAGTAAATCGCCTTTTGTTGTTGGAGAGAGCAATCCCCAAGAGAAGATTATGGATGCAAGCTTCGAGAAATTGTTAAGCCCCAAATGTCATGGACTTTTTGTTTGTGAGCTTCAAGACGGTGGAATGTAAAGCCCCAAATTATCTTGTGATTGGCTCGGTATTGAGAGCGGATGTACCGTCGGGTAGAATTCTTGATAGAGATCCCCTTCTCGCTCTTACTGGGGAGATGAATGGCCTCATTGTGGTTGATACCCAAATGGCGGAGGGCTTATGTCAAAGGATGCAGTAATGTCTTGCGGTGCCGTCGAGGTCGCGGAGGATAAGGTCTTGGTGTGATAAAGTCCCAAATGTGTATGCTTTCTTGACTCTTCTTGAGTTGAACTAATGACGGATCATTGGATGCAACCAGTGCTGTGGCCCAACTTTATCTGAGCTGCACCTTGTGCTTTTGATCTTGGAGAAGGGGTGCTGAATTGCAGAAACATTGGGATTGGCCGTGACATTTCTCGCTATAACCCTGTTTTGATTAGAGTTTAGCATATTGAATCTTTTTCCTTTTCTCTAAGACTTTGTTCATGATCTCGTTGAAAGTTCTAACAAAAATCATCAACTTCATTCATAACATCGGAGTCTTCATTTTAAAACCAAGAGGCATTTGACTTGAAGTGTTGAGAGACCCTTGAATCTTGATTGTTCTCATGGAGCATAAGACTACTCCACATTGCACTTGCTCGAGTATTGTTGCCCAAAAGACTGTCGGTCGCGAAGCCCTAATACTGCCCTTTGCTTGAATTACTGTAATGCCGTAGCCCAAAAGATTGTAGATTGCGAAGCCCGTTGAGACCCTCGGTGCCGAATTGAGGAAGCTTCCAATGGTGCACATGACTTGGCTGGGGATACTGCTGGGGAGTTAATTGCTCTTTGCCGAGGGAGCCTTTAAGACTTGACCGTAGCCCCTATAGTGCCATCATTGATTATGAGAAAGGTCCACCCTTGATTGGGGAAACGAGAACGGGCACACATGACAAGAGTGCTTTTTGACATCCCTTTTGAGAGACTTTGAGGATAGTCTCACACATCTTTTTTTTTCCGAGCATAGCCCCTAGGCTTGTTTATTGTCAAAAGAAGCCCTTGTTCTCTCGGGTCATATAGTCCCTAGGGCGTCACCATTTGTGGAGCAAAGCAAGAGTGACTCATCCTCGTGTGAGAGAATAAACATGAGAGGATATGGCAAGAGCTACTCCATTTCTCGGGAGCCTTTCGGCATACTTTAGAAGCACATACTTGAAGAAGCCTTGAAAACTGAGACACATGTTGTTGCTATTTGCTGCCCAAGCCAATTGACTAGCTAGGGATTATTTTTGCAACCTCGTGCCCTTTTATGATGGGCTTGTTCTCGGATGGATCTTGGTAACCACGGGCCTTCTTTTCATGAACCCAAAAATGCACACTGCTGGAGAATGATGCCGATAATCCCAGACAACCTTTGATGGTGCTATATCTTGTCGAGTCTTTTGCAATCCCAAAGTTGACTCGGTGGGGAATTGACTTGCTGAGGAGATTCAATGTAGAACTTGTCTTCTTTAGAGGCCGGGGATCTCCATTTCTCTTTCCCTTCTCTCTCTCACTCTCTCATTTTTTTTATGACGCACCCTGTTTTTTGCCTAGACCGCCCTTTCGGGTTTTCAATCTAGCGGGCATCTCTTTTGCGTCTTCATCATTTTTTTTGACTCAATTGATGAGGAAGTGTGCATTGACTCTAGCTGAGGAGATAAGACATGTGATTTTGCGGTGGAGACCTTTTGTCACTAATGATGAGTGACATTGACTTGACTAGGGAAGTGTCCCTAGTATTGATATGTATTTTTTATTGAATTGAATGACTCGCGAAGGCAAGTAAGTCATTAAGAGAGAAGAGAAGGAAAGCCCCAATTTGATTGCAAGAATTGGGAGTATGCAGAAAGAATAGAAGTCCCTAGACTCGACAAGGAGCGCGAAATGATTCCAAATCTAAGAAAGTTGTTCAATCTTTTTGGTGATTAATTCATTGGCAAATGAATCATACAAAGATGTCTTGACAAGTTCGAGATGAAGGCCAATCACCATAACGCGCTAGGGCTAAACATATCTTCTTTCTTGCATGAGACCGGACCCGAAGGTTGCCTACGTTCCTCCATTGTAGAGGCTCAGGTCACCGTAGTTCTTGTGGATTCTCCATTCTTCGAGATGGAATTGTCGCTTCGTCGTGTAGCTTCGTCCTCCTTTGGTGGATGGAATGATGTTGATCTTGATGTGAACTTCTTTGATTGAGGGGGATTTTTTTTTTTTTTTTTTTTTTGTGCTCTAACTTTTGCCTAGGTTGATTTGATGGTTTCAACCTAGCGAGCTCTTTTTTTTTTTTTTTTTTTTTAATCCCCCTTTGAAAACTTTGCTTGACTTCTTCATGATTGTTGCTCCACCTTGTTTGTCTTGGCTTCGTCGTTGATGTTGGCGTCGATGTTTAGCCCCTAGGCGTTCAAGTGATGGCCTTGTTCTAAAACTTGTTTAGACATTTTTTTTTTATCATTTTGCCAAGAATTAGATCGAACAACTTGGAAGAGTGTATAAGGACAAGAACGACTTTTATTTGATAAGAAGACTCGACACTTAACATGGGACGAGAGAAAACATTAATGCACACAAAAGAGGACTTTTGACTCTTTTTTTTTTTTTTTTTTATTCCTACTACTAGGTAGAGAAAGAGAAACGGAGATTGTTGTCGTCGTCCTCTTTGTTGAAGCCCCATTTCAAAACCAAGCCACTTCTTGATGAGTTGCTCTTCACCCACGTAAATTCGCCGTTGTCGATCAAATCTTGGATGATGTTTTGGAGAAGGAAGCACCCTTCGGTAGTGTGGCCACTATGCTTGTGGTAGCCGCACCATTCACCATGAGCATGATTTTTCAGTATCGCCTTCGGCTTGTACCCCTCCAAAGGTTTGATCTTCCCTCTTGCCATCAAAATTTCAAATGCCTCGGCTTGGGTTACTCCTTGGATAGGAGTGAAAACTCGGTTGTTGGTGGTACCTTTGTAGCTTTTGAGGGTCGGGCCACTTGAGCATGCTTTATCATTGAACTTTGCTTTGCTGTCGGTGAGCTCTTGCAAATGGGCTTTGAGTTCGGAAACCTCTTCCTTGTGAATTCTTCTTTCATAATCAAGACGGGCCTTGAGTTCGGAAACCTCTTCTTTGTGAATCCTCTTGTCGATATCGAAACGGGCTTTCCACAAATTGTCTTTACGGCGGGCATCCTCGACAATCCTATCCATTTGTTCCCCCATTGATTTTATTACGTTGAGTAACCCTTCGTTGGACACGAAATCATTTCCACCGTTGTTGTTGTTGCCGTTGGAAGCCATTGGACCTATTGAAAGAGCACGGTTGATCTTAGATTGGCCCCACAAACACCTTTTGGATAAAATGAATTAACCCACAAACAAAGAAAAGACTCAACCACATAAGGAAAAAACGACTTTTTTTTTTTTATTTTTTTATTTACAAAGTCGGAAGGACGTGGTCCTTTTTGTGGTTTCTAGGAAAATAGTGGAATCGTCACACTAGTATATAGACCTTCTCGCGGTCCCATATACTCATCGGATTCCACCACGCTTGTGAGACCTACATGTGTCGTGATTAATCTAAATTAATGTAGTAAATCATACATGCGGGGACGGATTTTTATTTTCGTCCAAGATAGCCACTTTTGGGGACGGAGTTTTATTTCGTCCATTGCAACAAATTGGCATGTATGATTTGAAGACATTAGTTTAGGGAAATCTCGGTACATGAAAACCGACTTGAGTCACGGAGTGTTAGACCCTAGACTAGAATTGTGTGGCTTGTGCTCGGCTTGAATATGAGGCTCAAAGGTCACCCCCGGCATGTAGTCATGAACTACGCCACGGGCTGAGGTTTACCGCTTCGAAAGAGCCAAGGTCGGGTGGAGCTTGAAACTTTCTAGGACGGGCCTCGACGGGTTTGGGGTGAACATTGTGCGACTCGATAGTGAGCAGTTGATAAGAATATGTGCATGTAGTGTGAGGTCTAACATGTGACAAAACATTATTTTTTTTTTTTTTAAAGAAATAAAAAAAAATATGCACGTAATTTACAACTTTCGAATCACCCGTGTGACCGATAAAAATAAACAGAAAGTAAAAGAAATTGTATGCAGGTCCCGGTGCCCACACACTGTCATTCTGTTCTGTTTCTGTGCACTGTTCTGTTCCGGGAATGCGCCCAGAAGCGCGCGCATTGGGTTACCTATGCGGAAGGCGCTCGCGTGAGAGGAAGAAGGGCAGAGGCGCCCGCTTCTGGGTGAGAACCTGCAAATCAGTGGGTTCAAGGGATTGCCTTGACCCTTAATTAAGAAAACTTTCCCCTGCAGTAATTGTTAGCACATAAATATGGAATTGAAGGACAAGAAAGGAGGCGGGCAATTCTGGTAATTGGGGTCGGACGCGCGCGCTTTAGGCCAAGAAGGCCAGAGGCGCGCGCTTCCCACCCTTTTTACCAGAATGCCCAGAAAACAGTAATAAGAACACCAAAAGTTAAGAACGCAAGTTTAACCCTCTAATACGTCCCCAGCAGAGTCGCCACTGTAGATACCCCAGGAAACCACAGCTTGGCTAGAGCGGTGAATTATCCTAGGATGTCTAACTTGTTTTTAGATTGTTTAGAGTCGCCACCTATGTTTTTAAAGGAACATAAGAAAAACTAGAAATAGCCTAATTTATGTACAAAACCAGAGATTCGGGAGAGAAGGGTTCGGGGGTTAGGTGACGGAGTGGGAAGTACTTAAACACCCACTCCGCCCCGCTTACGCGGGTCTTGCTACTATTGGTGTTCTAATATTTACATGTCCTTCAATTAATTAAATAGAAATGTGCTAACATTTGTGATGAGAAAAAAAGGGGAAATAAAATAGAATTGTTTTATTTATTTAATGATAAAGATTACATGTAACAAGTAATGTTAAAGAATTACATTAAGAGATGAAGAGAAATTAACATGGTGAATTAAAGTTAAGATTAAAATGTAGGGAGATAACCTTAACTAACTTCAATATGTGAAGTAGTCATGTTGGTCATGTCCCATTAATGGGGATTGCATACATCGACTAGAACATGAATAGAATAAAAAAAAGAAGACTTGTACCTTTAGAAAGAAGACTTCAAACTTGGACTTGAAAATGATGTTGTTGTGTAGAGATTTGTGTAGAGTTTCGTTGTGTAAAACTCTTGTTGGGAGAATTTGTGTAGGAAAATGATATAGAATTTGTGTAGAGAGAAAGTTCCAAGTCCAAAAAAATGAGGTCCAAAAAGAAGTCCCTTTCCAAGGTAGAAGATGATGGTTTTTTATAGGTAAAAAAGAGAGGGAAATGATGGAGGGAAATTGGTCATCCATGTGAAATGGAATGAGCCAATCACAAATAAGATAAATGAATAAAAGAAAATAAAAGAAATAAAAGAAATCAAATAATAAATGAAAGGAATATTAGTTTTTGGGAAAAGGCTTAGAATTTGGGATTGGGAGTTAATGAGAAAAAGAGGGGATGAATGTGGATGTAAAAAGGTGGTTTTTGTGATCAAGAAAAGATGTTTGTAAATAAGAAAAGGGAGGGAAATAAGGTGCAATCCGTTACTGCCAAAGTGGGAAGCGCGCGGGTCCGGCTTTTGGGGCGGGACGCGCGCGCGGCTCACTGGCAGTGCCGGAAGCGCCCGCGGGTGAAAAATGACAGAATGACAGAATGACCCTAAAAGTTAACTCTGTTATGCAGTTTAGTCCAAAACTAACGGAATCAGTTAGGAACTTAACCGAAGTAACAGAAATCAACAAAATAAGTTAAATAAAAATACTTTGTATGCAATCGGGGTGAGAGGTCCAAGGCGGGGTGTCTACACAATCCACCATCGCTTTGAGCTGGAGTAAGACATCCTTGTTCAAGTTGATGGTTGGTCCTTTCTTCTTTTTCATCTCTTGAAAACCTGCAGATTTCTTGATAGGTTTATTCAAGACATTCATATCAGGAACATCTTTGGAGTAGTCATCATCTGAATCATAAGCATCTACTTCATCATCCTTTGCCAACAAGCACACGAGTCCATCATCAGAATCTTCATCGCTTTCTTCCGAGTCTGTTTTAATCCATATATTGCACTCAGTAGATGGAGATCCTTCTTCAGCAACCATTCCTTTATGACGATTGAATTTGTGAGTGTCGTTGCTCTTTTTCTGCATGTACTCGAACTTGGGAATTAGGCAGCTCGATGCAAAGTGTCCTGGTTTCCTGCAATTAAAACAAACAAGATCTTCTTTTCTTTTGGAATCACTGCTCCTGGTAAACTTTGGAGGAGCTCTTCTTGTAGATCCTTGTGCTTTGTTGAAAGAGATGGGTTTTGAGAATTTTTTGAACTTTTGGAATTTCTTCACAAATAAAGTGAAGTCTTCGTCATCCATATCCAGTAACTCAGAAGTAGAAATCTTGGGATATGTGCTTTTCTCAACTTACGCTGGCGCTTCCTCTCTATGCGCCACCATAGCAATAGATTTTGATTTTCCTTCAGTTTCACTTATACGCTGAAGTTTGAGTTCATAAACTTTAAGATTTACATAAAGATTTCTGAGGGTCCAAACATCTAAAGTTCTAGCGTCTTCAAGAGCACTAGATTTATGCAGATATCTTGATCCAAAAGCAGCGAGAAAATTAACATTCAATTCTTTATTGGAGAACTTCATTCCAAGTGAAATACAGAGATTACTTATTTCACAAAATTGTTCATATGTCTATCTTAAAGATTCTCTGGGGAGTTGAGAGAAATTGTTGAATCTCTTTTGAACTTCGTATCGCTTGTTCTCCTTGCAAACAGTGTCTCCTTCGATGTGCTCTTCAATAGCATCCCATAATTCATTAGCAGTGGCACAATGCATGACTTGTTGTTTCATAGCCGTGCTTAGAGTTCTCAGGAGAATGTTTCTTGCTTTCCCTTCATTAGCAACTCTTCTCATCTCTTCTTCAATCCATTCTTCCTTAGGTTTCTTGATGGAAGGTTGAGCAGCGTTGGTACGTGGATTAGGATTCGCTTTCATTGGGATGTAAGGTCCAAAAAGCACTGTGTCATGAAGCCTTTCATCGAATGAGGTGAGATGAGTCAGAATGCTGAATTTACATACGTCGAAATGATCTTCCTTAAAGACTGGAACATGTGTATAGTTATCAGTTGCCGAAGGTTTTGTGTTTGCCATATTGAATCGGTACCCAAGCTGTTAAGCTTGAAAAACAGAAAAACGTTTTATGTAGGTGTTCGCTCTAATACCACTTGTTGGTCCCAAAGGGAAACAAGGGTATGAAAAATGCTAGAGGGGGGTGAATAGCGTTTTAAAATTGTTTTCAAACACTTTTGCAAATCAATGGCAAATGCACACAACTCAAATATTGGCTAAGTATAGCGCGCAACAGAGTATGAAATGCACAGCGGAAAACATAAAGCAATCACTAATGCGCAGGTGTATGCGTAGAAGTGTAAAACGCACGTGCTAAGTTTTAGTTTAAAGAGTGGCGCAAAATGGAACTAAGGCAGAAAGCACACAAACACAATTCAAACAGTACAAGACAATCTAAAAAGATCAAATAAAGCAATATATCAGGAAAGCTTAAATGTAGAAAGTAAAGCACAATAAATATACAAGCTATTTGGAGAGGTTCGATCGGAAAAAGATCTACGTCCTCTACCGAGATGGTTAGTCTTGGATTTCTAATGGAGATCTTATAATATGAGATAGTGTTACAAGTTACAACGATTGGGAACAAACTAACTCAAAGATCTATAATCTATGAAAGAACAAAATCCTAGACAATAACCGGTGTATCTCTAGAAGTATGATCGATGAGATCGGAACTTCAAGAGGTGTGTGTGTGTCAGAAATCTGGGATCTTTAAATCTATGAGATGGAGAGCACAAGATTCTGGTGTTACAAAACTTTAGGATCTGGGCTTGGTAAAGTATGAAGGTATAAAGGTTGTTCTTGAGAATTCTGGAAATGAGCAGGCAATCTTTAAATCTTCAAAGTTTTGGCAGCTTGGGCACGGTATTCCTCTCGGTCAATAACCTGCTTTGAAAGTTTTTTAATGTATTGTTCATTTAGTGTGTCTGCATTATTAGGTGAGTCATCATTAACCATTTTTAAGTTATTAGTTAATTTATCATCTAATAAATTGGCAATGAGGGGATACTCGGAAAGGTCTATCATTTCATTCAAAGCGAAAGGAACACAACATTGGCTACAAGCTCATAATCCTCGGGCGTGACGCCCTCGGAGGAAGAGAAAGACTCAAATTCGAACACAAGGGATTGAGGAGACTCGAATATGTTGGGACCTATGACACATGACTCTAGGGGACGGGGAGCCAGTCCAAGCTTTGCGGTCATCTCCTCCTTGCTAGCCATTGGTCCAGAGAGAGTTACCTAGTTCTTTAGGGGTATAACATTTGGTCCAACCAGAGTGCGTGGATTAAAAGCCTCATGGGATCCCTCCTTGAGCATAGCAAGGCCTCAAATTGGGTTCTTCTTTTCCGGTAACTCCGCCAATTGTGGATTTTTCCACAGACAAGGCCTCAAATTGTTTCACAACCTCGGGGACCCCTTTGAAGACATACTCGTGCTTCATTGTAGTCTCGGTGGGATCGGGCATCTTGGGCATAACGAGGAATGTCCTCCTTATGGGGTTGGCGGTTATTCCCCATAACCTTTTAAGATGCTCTTGTAGCTTGTCCCAATTGGTGATCATTAACGGTTTCTTTGCATCTGGGGCCTCAATTTGGACTCCTCCCTTCACAAAGTAACAACTCATGTCAAAGGTATAAGGACGTATATTAGGACCCTTGTATGGGATCCCTCGAGCTTTGGCTTGGCTTTTCTTTCGAGCCACTTCTTTATCCATTCTCACATCTTCGGGAGTCGGTTTGTATCCTAAGCCATGGAGGGTCTTTTGCTCATTGACCTCAATAACCTTATGGGTACCTTGGAGCCTTCTCCCAAGACCAAGCCCTGAAAGGTAGTGCATTAGGCACATCATTTTCATGGAGGGAGGGATCCTATCCTTTGTGAGCGTGAGGTCTACACAACAAATGTGAGCTTTAGGAGGTATTTCTGTGAAGTCGGTCAAGATAATGCCATTCTCTTCGTGCTTGATTTCCAACACGGGAATTACATTGGTTTTGGTCCCCTCGATGGTGACTGTTGGTCCCAAAGGGGTAACAAGGGTATGAAAAATGCTAGAGTGGGGGTGAATAGCGTTTTAAAATTCTTTTCAAACCCTTTTGCAAATCAATGGCAAATGCACACAACTCAAATATTAGCTAAGTATAGCGCGCAACAGAATGTGAAATGCAAAGTGGAAAACTTAAAGCAATCACTAATGCGCAGGTGTATGCGCAGAAGTGTAAAACGCACATGCTAAGTTTAAGTTTAAAGAGTGGAGCAAAATGGAACTAAGGCAGAAAGCACACAAACACAATTCAAACAGTGCAAGACAATCTACAAAGATCAAACAAAGCAATATATCAGTAAAGCTTAAATGTAGAAAGTAAAGCACAATAAATAGACAAGCTATTTGGAGAGGTTCGATCGGGAAAAGATCTACGTCCTCTACCAAGATGGTTAGTCTTGGATTTCTAATGGACATCTTATAATATGAGATAGTGTTACAAGTTACAACGATTGGGAACAAACTAACTCAAAGATCTATAATCTATGAAAGAACAAAATCCTAGACAATACCCGGTGTATCTCTATAAGTATGATCGATGAGATCGGAACTTCAAGAGGTGTGTGTGTGTGTCAGAAATCTGGGCTCTTTAAATCTATGAAATGGAGAGCACAAGATTCTGGTATTACAAGGGCTTGATAAAGTATGAAGGTATGAAGGTTGTTCTTGAGAATTCTAGAAATGAGCAGGCAATCTTCAAATCTTCAAAGTTTCTTTCAGAGAGCAAAACACAAGCAACTTGGAAAATGAGGAAGGGCTGGCTATTTATAGTGGAGCTTCAAAACTAGCTGTTGGAGCTCTGAGCAAGGATAATGTGCTGGCACAATGTGATTGGTGCGCAAGTGTCCTTTATAGCCGTTGGAGACAGAGCAAGTGGATTAGCTTCAAACTTCTTCTAGAAGGATGACAGCTGTCTTCATTTTGAATTTCAAATATGAGGCGCGTCTCTATCTACGTGTATGCTGAGTGTGCACATTTTGTCGTTTGTCCACATCAGCAGTTTGAGTCATTCCAAAAAGCGTAGCTTGTCATGACGCTTTCCAAGCTTCATAAAAGTGAGGTCAGGAAATAAGAGAATTGACTAAGGCAGAACTGCGCGCGCATGTGAGCCATGCGCATTGGGTGCGCAGATGGGGTGCTGCGCATGGGAGTTATTCGCATCCCATTCAGTCAATTTTACTTGAGACCTCTAATCCAAAGCTTCAGCCCTAAATACTAAGCCTAGTCTATAAAGAGGACTTGGCTAAAAATTGAAGTTATAAAACTTCTTTCATAGGCTCCTAAAGTCCTAAAAAATGAACTTAGGTGATGGTATCAATCAATTCTAACATAAGTAGGAGGGTTAAGTAATAAGCATACCCAACAATCTCCCCCTAAATGATTGATGCCATTACCTACTACAACAAAGGCAATACAAAGTACTTGATAAAAACATGTCCATAAGAATGTAAATGGTAAATCATGTCTCAAGTCAATGAACACACTAGCCAGTGTAATAGATTTCTAGTCTATCCAAAAGATACAACTTACAATATGGGAAATACATAAATATCATTCAGCGCATACAAAAATATTATGAGTTTAAATTTGAGTATGCGTTTAAACTGAATGTTTAAACATCATGCAATAAAATATGAGCAGTTGTGATAATGCGCATGTTGTAAAGTTTAAATAATGCATTCATTGTTCCACAAACAAAAAGTTTGAATTGAACAAAGTTTTGTGAAAATGCAATGATGCATTCTTCTCATTAAAACTTGAAAGATTTGAGTTACAGGTACAAGTTTTACAATGGAAGAAAAATCAAAAGCAAAAATTAAATGCGCATCAAAAACTTTCAAAATATGCGCAGCAAAGGAAGGATTACAAATCTAGTCTATGTTAATCCTAGAAAGTGTGTCCCTAAGCTCATTTTGCAGGCTGGTAAACTTGTTCATCAACTCAATCTTGAGAGCCTGAAACTTAGCATTATATTCCACAACATGGTTTACATAAGTCTTCATGCCACCAATCATCAAACCATTATCCTTTTGAAGATCTTCAGATACTCGATTTAAAGCATTCTCAAGCGAACCAAATTGGTTTGCAAGAGATTGCTGAGAAGACACAATCAAGTCTTGAATCTCTTTCTGCGCATCCACTAAGCTCTTGGCCAGCACCACCTAAACCATATTTTGAATGGCTTGCATATCTAGCATAGCCTGGTTCATGGCGCCATTGAAAGTATCACTGAACTGAACTGAACTAAGCAGTGAGTGACATGAGATTTAAGCACATCAAAAGAGGCGGAGGAAGAGCTGGATACACCGGGTGCAATGTTTTCAAAAGCATTCAAAATCTTTGCAGTTTCAATCTGCATAACATCTTTCATAGCTCCTGTCACGGTTCATAAGGCTTCATTCAAGCCATGCATAGAGGGAATCTTGGAGAGCATATTGGTAATAACACCAAAGTCATGCTCTATGTCTTGGCGGAGCTCATCAAAATTTGGAGGCATGGGCGCAGCTCCAGAACTGGTTGCGGGCGCAGCTTCAGAAGGGGTTACCTTTGTTGCAGAACTCTCCCCCTTAATGGAACAATCAATGTCCTTTAGCAAACTGGCCTGCACATCAAGCCATGCTGACTGCGCATCCAGTTGCTCTTGAATTTTCGCTTGCGCAGTGACCACTTGGAAGTGCTGGGTTTGCGCGGCAAATTGATTAGCCTGAATCGTTTGGAGCATGGCGATGATTTGGCGCATGTCCATTATTGAATTTGAGGGGTTAGAGGGAGCAGTAGCTGGAGTAAAAACTGGAATAATTGAGAAGTATGTGAAGCTCTAGTAGGTTACACAGGAGGCGGAGAAGATTGCGTAGGAGCAGACGGAGTAGCTTGTGCAGGAATAGGAGATAGAGGCGCAGCAAAGTCCACTAAACTGGAGTCAGAAGCATCTTCCACTATTGGCGCATCCTCATACACAGTAGGGTCAGGTGCAGCATGTTCAAAACCTTCACCATCAATGAAGATTGGTGGGGCTTGCTGCGCACCATTTCTCTGCGCAACAGCAGCTAGCCTCGCTTCCCTTGCAATATCACGCACAGATTTTTCAGTGCGCGGAGGGGAATGCCATTGAGGATCTAATTCAACATCAGATAAGTCTTCCAAAGTATGCTTTGAGGCGTGTTTCTTTGTTTCCACCTTTTTAACCCTGCGCTTTGGAGTAGACTTCTTAGCAGAAAGTGGGATCTCATCCTCACTAGAAGTGGCCATGCGCGTCTCCTTGGGTGTCACCCCCTAAGATTTTGCAGCAGCAAAAGTTCCAGCAGTGGATTTGGAAGGGCTGATGAGAGGATCATTGGCAGCAACTTCAAAGATATCTTCATCTTGGGGCGCAGGAAGAGGAGTAGAGGCACGCTTTGATTTAGGCGCAGGAGGAGGGGGCGCAGCAACATCTTCTTCTACTTAGATGTCTTCATCAGATTCATCCAACAAGGTTCTAGAGACCTTGACTTTCTTGTTCTTCTTTTCTTTCTTCTTCCCTTCATTCTCCTTTTCAGGTGTAGCAGCCTTAGCTTTCTTTAGCTCTTCAGGCGCAGGGGCTTTGGCCTTCTTAGATTTGTTAGGGGGCTCTGGGTCAGCAGTAGCCTTTCACTTAGGATCAAGCGCAGCAGGCTCTTTGATCTTAATACCAGACGCAACAGGTTTAGAATCCTTTATCTTCTTGCGTGGCGCATCAGTAGCTATGCCCTTGCCTTTCTCCTTAGTGCCAACCTTGCTTAACTCAGGCTCATAGACAGACTCATCCTCAGAGTCTGAACTCGATGAAGATGCAGATTCCAATTCATCATCAAAAACTGGAGGGGAGCCTTGGACTTCTGGGTGAATGTCCTCAAACAATTCAACCGGATCTGCAGGCCAGTACATGCAATAATCAAAGTTGTTGACTTCACGGCGTAAATTCTGAAGGAATATGCTAGAATACGTGCGCGTAAAAGTCACATCAACTTTCAGAGAGGGGTCCTCATCCACCAACTTGCGCACTTTGGGAAAGCGCATGAAGATGGCAGTGAGTATTCTGCAATGCGTCTTGTACTTGGGTGGCCACTTGGTGTCAGCAGCCTTCTTCTTGTAGACGCGGACCCACCATACTAATTCATCAAATATGATCTCTGCCCAACTCAACTGCTTCTTCTTATAGATAGCAGCGCAGCACATCCATTGTTTGCTGATGAATGTGGACTTGTTTCCATTCTTGCAGTTGATGGAATCTCCGATGATGGTGCAGAGGTGGTACATTAATTCACCAAAATATTTCCTATCATGGTTGTTGTATTGTCCAACCAGAGTAGGTATCTTTATCAGTTTCTGAGAAACTTTATCCTGCGCATCTTGAGATAACTTCTTCTTGGCGCACGCAGGGAATCCCATGGTTTGTCTGATGTGCGCATACTTGATAGTCACAGATACCCCGCGGATAGAACTTTTCAGGCAGGGAACTGTGTTGTCGTTGTACACGCGATCAACTTCTTCTGCGTTTCTGAAGAATTCATCGATGTAGGAGGGAAGAATGAAATTTTGACCCTTGGTAAAGAGGGGCAGAATGCCAGATGTATCCATAGTTTTTATCATGTAACGCCCAAGAGCATCCTGCGCAAGTCCTCTACATCGAGTTCCTATCCAGGGATAAAGTAATTTAGATTCTGCGATCAAAAGTTAGAAGTTAGATCTGGACATGCGCATGGAGAGAAGCGCATGCGCATGAGCGATATGCGCAGCGCATGAACTAGACTCCATACTTAGAATAAATTAAAAAAAATAAAGGGCAAAAATGTCCAAAAGCACAAAATTTAAATCACAGGCCTAAAATTTGTGCGAAAAGCGGAAACATAACCAAGAATCATGTTAGGCACATAATATGAATATTCACAAGAACACGAAGAACATGTGTTGAATACACGAAGAACACGAAGAACATAAAAATCTCAAAGTGCTCCAAAATGCATAAAAAGAATATCAAAATGTTCGTAATGAAAAATCACACACAAACAAGTAAACCAAAACAACAACAACAAGAACATACATCCAGGATCTGATAAAAATGAAATAAGAAAACGAAAAGACATAAACTCGAAAAATTTTAGAAATCAAACCAAACGATCATTGATCGTAAAACAAATTACATAAATGAATAGGCACAAGTAACACGAGCACACAGCATCAAATAATTTGAAAAACGAGCAACGGATCATAGAGAAATCACAAAGGGGAAAAACTGAACCTCGAACACTATCAATGGCGGAAATCAGAAAAAGAGAGTTTGAGATTCTTACCATTTGTGGATCCTCTGGTTTCTTTGATGTTGAAGAGGTTTTTTTAGGAGCCACAAAAGATATATAGAAGAAATTTACATGAAAATGGAGTGAAAATGGAGTGTGTAGAGAAAGAAATGTCAGAGAGAGAGAGAGAGAGAACGATAGAGAAAAAAATGATAAGAGCAGAGTGAGGGTATAACTGGCGGTTCAGAAGGATATAGCCGAAAAGAGAAAGGTGACGTCACATGGCGCTGGCTGAAGTTGGTAAAAGATCAGGCGAGTGAGACGTACGCGGGAGTGGGGCGCACGCGCAGATGACGTGGACCAATGAAGAACGCGCGTGAAAAGCCCTAGGCGCGCGCGTGTGTCAGGCATTAATGGTCACGAAAAGACTCTTCAACTTTCGTCATAAATAGCACACAACTAGCATTAATGGCGTGTTACTCAATGCCTTTTGCATGAAATGAGGTGGGACGTGCGCAGGGGTAGAAAAGTAATTTCCCAAGAAAATTCAAAAAGAAAAGACGAGGAAAAATACATAATTGCGCAAGTACCCTTACAAATTATGTGCTGACTCAGCAAGTCAAGGACCTAGGTGCAACTATTGAAAAGAGAACTTACCTGAGGTCCATGTGGCATGCACATGATGCTTATGCGTAGCTCTATTATGCGCAGAGTTTTTTTTAGAAAAACTCAGAAAAGATTTGCCTTATGCGCAACATCATGTGAGCATGAAGTGCGCAGGCGCATGAGGCATTTCTATCTTAGATAATTTCAAGAAAACACAAAGATAGTAGTATTGAAAAATCATATGGACAAGATTTAGCTGAGTTCATTCATACCCATTTCACCTCTCAAAAAGATGAACCTTTTAGCATCTAGTGCTTTTGTAAGAATATCAGCGATTTGATAGTCGGTTCCCATGTGTTCTAAATGAATATTTCTTTTCTCCACGTGGTCTTTGAGGAAGTGATACTTGATATCAATGTGCTTGGTCTTGGAGTGCATGATAGGATTTTCAGAAACCGCAATGGTTTATGTATTCTCGCAGTTAATGGGACAATTTTCTTCTTTAATGTCATAGTCCACCAATTGCTGCTTCATCCACAGAATCTGACAGCAACAGCTTCCAGCAGCAATATACTCTGCTTCAGTAGTTGAGACAGAAACTGTAGCTTGTTTCTTACTATCCCATGATACAAGTCGATATCCGAAGAAATGACAAGTGCCGCTTGTGCTTTTCCTATCAATTGAGCACGCTGCATAATCCGCATCTGAATAACCTACAACTTTAAAATTTGAATCTTTGGTGTACCAAAGTCCAAGGTTAACAGTGCCGGAGAGATATCGTATAATACGTTTCACAGCAATTAAGTGCGCTTCTTTAGGGTCAGATTGATAACGAGCGCAGACACAAACACTAAACATAATATCTGGCCTACTTGCAGTAAGATAAAGGAGAGAGCCAATCATACCTTGATATAAAGTTTGATCAACTTTCTTACCTTTCAAATCTTTGTCAAGTTTATTGCCAGTAGCCATTGGAGTATCATATGGTTTAGCATTGTCAAGTCTAAATTTCTTGATTAGATCCCTTGTATACTTTGCTTGGTTGATAAATATGCCTTCATCCATTTGCTTGATTTGAAGCCCGAGGAAGAATGCAAGTTCTCACATCATGCTCATCTCAAACTTGCTTTTTATTAGTTTTTCAAAGCGCTTGCACAACAATTCATTAGTAGAACCAAAAATAATATCATCGACATAGATTTGAACAAGTAATTTATGATCATTATGTTTGGCAATGAAAAGAGTAGTATCGATTTTACCTTTCTCAATGAGAAACTTGGATAGTGTATTATACCATGCATTTGGTGATTGATTTAGCCCATACAAAGCTTTCTAGAGTTTGTAGACATGATTTGGAAAGTGTGAATCTTCAAATCCAAGCGGTTGAGCAACGTAGACTTGTTCTTGGAGTTCACCATTTAGAAACGCGCTCTTGACATCCATTTGATATACCTTGAAGTTCTTATGAGCATTGTAAGCTAGAAAGATCCTTATATCTTCAAGTCTTGCAACGGTCGCGAAGGTTTCATCGTAGTCGATTCCTTCCTCTTGCCTGTAGCCTTGTGCAACCAACCTTGCTTTGTTTCTGGTGATAGTTCCATTCTCGTCCATCTTGTTTCTGAACACCCACTTTGTACCAATCACTCCTTGATCATTTGGTCTTGGAACGAGAGTCCAAACCTATCCCAAACCTCCATTTCTTCGACCCGTTGTCCTCCTTGCTTGGCCCGGCCTCTAAGGGGTTGTTGTGTAACAAGTGCATAATGCCCACTGGAATGCCCATGGATTTTATCATCAACCTGATGAATTAATTTCAAGATATAAGGCTTTCCTATTATAACAGGTTGTTCAAAAGGATCCCCGGTCCGATTGTACCTATTAAAAATCCTAAATAGAATGTAACGATGTAAGGATCCATCTATAAACCTAGTCTCGATTTAGGTAGGCTCAAAGGACCCTTTCTCATAAGGAGAATGTATAGAATCCGATTCTGGGCTGGTCCGGTATGAAATGAACTTATAATCATGGAATCGACTCGATCATCAGATTATTTATAGATTCATTCTCAATTTTACAAGAATTTTTATGAAAGCCTTTCATTTGCCTCTCTTCGATGGAAGTTTCATTGTCCCAGAATGTATCCTCATTTTTGGACTAATTCTTCTTCTGATGATCGATTCAACCTCTGATCAAAAAGAGCTTTTGTTGTGTCATTTAAGTTATATAAGAATTCCTGAGCCCAAGAGTTAATAATAACAAGTTCTTTCTTACCCAAAATAGAATAAGCAATTAGAATAACGAAAGAGATTATATTTGTCGATAAGTGCAAAATCGTATGGATACACTCCTCGTTCTGGATCTTGCTTAATTGGATTATTACGGTGTGGATTCCTATTCGAAGGTTTTGTCTCTGTGTCTCAGTATTTGCAATTCGTGAGGGCCGTTATGAATCTATAATCAATCCGGGATTCAAAAAAAGAAAAAGAACTTATTGACTTTCCGAACCTTCATAGCTTTATTGAATCGGTTCCTATTTCTGAATCTCAAAAAAGAGATCAAAATAACTGGGAATAGAATATGATTAGTTGGTATTAGAAATATACAATTCAAGTAGTCAAGTCGAGAAATAGATGGTTGAATCAAAAAAAAATCGGTGAAAGTTTGATTTTTGTCAGAGGTCAATATGAATGTTTTCTCATGTTCCACCAACATACTAAACGGGTTCTACGATATATCCGGTGTGGAAGTCGCTTCCTTTATCCAAATCCTGGTGAAGATCTTGTCCATCCTTCCAAGTGCCGGGTGCAGTAGGGTCCAGACCCATTGGTGATTAGGCTATACCCAATAAGAATGGGGCACTTTATCTACTTAGGATTCTAAAGGAGTGACGATCCTTCCACAACGTCTTTAGAAGCTAGATTTCTACACCTTCAAACTAGGGCTTAGGGTTTAGGGTTTATCCATCTAAAATCAATAGGGTATCTAGACACATACATATACGAGATATGAATGGTTTTACGTAAGAACAATTGACTGGATTCTTTTTGCAACTATCCCCAAAAGAATTCGGTTCTTACAAGGAAATACTCAATACCCAAGTAGGCTTACAAAGTCAATCGTGATATGATCAAGTGCTTTCTGGGTCGTACTGAAACCATTAAAAGAACACCCAATAATTTATTAGGGACTGTACGAAGTATTTGAAAGACGGGAAAGAAATACCATTCGGGTAATATTTCCAAAGCTCGTCTACTGGTACATGGACAACTGTGTGGACCGATGGGCTTACGAGCCTTGATCGTTACAAAGGGAGATGCTATCACATTGAGCCCGTTGTCGGAGAAGAAACTCAATTTATTGCTTATGTAGCTTACCCATTAGACCTTTTTGAAGAAGGTTCTGTTACTAACATGTTTAACGTAGATGGAATGTATTCCAAACCCAACTTAAGGGGAAATATTGTATACATCATTAGAAAATGAGAGTACATTATCTAAGGCATATTGTTAAGTACACAACAAACACCAGATATCAAGAAGCATATGATTTATTACACCAATTAGATTTATTAGTAAGTAGTTCAACTCGTTCAAATTGATTGAGTTCTTTTTGCATTGAAACTACCCAATTTGGATCTTAGAGCGCTTCATCAGCCTTCTTAGGTTCAATTTGAGAGATAAATGCAGTGTAAGCATTAAATTTTGTAGCTCTCCTTGTATGAACCCCAACATGTAGATCACCAATGATATTAGTAATTGGGTGATCTCTAACTTCACGAATTTCAGGAGGTAAGTTAGGTTAAGTTGTAGTAACTTGAAGGTCTTCAATAGGTACATTTTCACCAGCATCAAAATCATTAAAGTTAGGGGGTTGAACTGGTTCAGAATTAAACGAGTGAGTGACACCAGGCGCAAAATTAGAATGATGCGCATTAGATGAATCTCCAGGCGCATTATACTGTGCAACTGAAGCTTCACTTGGTACGCTATTGACAAAGCTTTGCGTAACTGATGTAGATTGATTTCCTTGAGTTGATACATTCTGATCTTGTGTATGCGCAGTTGGAATGTGCGCACCTATCTCAATAGACTCAATAGAATCATCAGCAACATTTAGAGCCAAATGTGGCTCAAGGAGAGAGTTTTCATCAAATGAAACATGTACAGATTCAAGTATCACTAAATTAGATCTATTGAAAAAATGAAAAGCTTTAAAATGTTTAGCATACCTAACAAAAATACCTTCATCAGCTTTGGCATCGAATTTACCTCTATGTTCATTTCCGTTGTAGAGGATAAAGCATTTGTAGCGAAAGATCTTGAAGAAAGCAATGTTGGGAGTTCTACCACGCCAAAGTTCATAAGGGGTCTTGTTATGGCGTTTGTTGATGAGGGAACGATTTTGAGTAAATGTTGTGTTGATAGCTTCTTCCCAAAAGTACTTAGGCAAGTTAGCTTCAGCTATCATCGTCTTCCCTGCTTCTATCAACGTTCGGTTCTTCCTTTCCATAACACCATTTTGTTGAGGAACTCCAGCTGTTGAGAAGTTGTGATCTATCCCATGATCGTCGCAATATCGAGCAACACCGTTGTTTTTGAATTCTTAACGATGTCATCTTGTTTTTGGGTTTGGAGCAGTCTGAATAGAGTGGTGAGAATGTCATAGCAATTTTCTTTAGAAATCATCATTTCCACCCACGCATATCTTGAATAATCGTCCACCACAACTAGAGTATATTTGTTTCCTTTAATGCTTGCAGTGGAGACTGGTCCAAAGAGATCAATGTGCAGCAGTTACAAAGATCTTGAAGTTGAGGGATTTGTCTTGCTGAAGAAAAACTGCTTTGATTATTTGCCAAGTTGACAAGCTGTGCATTTCTTGTCATGATGATCAACAACCTTGGGGAGTCCTTTGACAAGATTGTCCCTGCTGAGTTTTGATATATACTTGAAGTTCAAGTGACTCATGCGCTTGTGCCATAGCCAACTATTTTCGCTCATACTTTTAGCTACAAAACAAAGATTAGTACTAGAGTTCATACTATGGAAATCAATAATATAAATATTTGTCTTACGATATCCCGTGAGTAATGTAGCTCCAGTTTTGCCATTCTTGATAAGACATTGCATTGAAGTGAAATGGCATTCTAATCCTTTGTCGCAAAATTGAGATATGGATAATAAGTTGTGCTTGAGTCCTTCCACGAGAGAGACTCTTTCAATACACACTTTGTCTTTCTTGAGCTTCCCATATGCAACAACTTGACATTTGTTATTATCACCAAATGTTACTGAGGAACCTCTTTCTTCATGAACATCTTCAAGTAAGGATTCATCTCCAGACATGTGTCGTGAGCACCCACTATCGAAAATCCATTCATACGTTCTAGCTTTAGAAGATCCAGCCATGAAGCAAAGAACCTGAAATATAGACATTTAAGTAGGTCCCCTTTATTCCTTTTTGGGTCCTAGAGTGAGCAACTTTTGACAACCCACTCTTGCTTGACCTTAGGAATTTTAAGTCCTTTGGCATTGGGAGTGAATCTCAAAAGGCATTCCACGGCCCTGTGTCCAAAACAATCACAAATAGAACAAAGATGAAAGCCACCAATCACGTGAGTAACACAAACTCCTTACTTTTCTTAGGGATAACATTCTTCTTTGGGTCAGATGAATTTGCCTTAACAAAAATTTTCTTTTGAAATTTTGGTGCGCTTTTTCTAGGAGTGCGCATATGGATAGGAGGTGCATGGCGTTGATGCGCATGGCTCTTAGGCGCATAATGTTCGCTCATAGAAGGAGCGTGCCTTATTTCAAGAATTATTTTGCTAGAGGAAGATTCATCTGTAGCTATTTCCTTCTCTTTAGCTTTCCCAAATTGTTTCGTTAGGTAGACATAATGGAATGTTAGTCTCTTGACTGATTCCTATCTTTTACCCATTGGAATAGAATGTTTCTCCTTGGGAATTTCACAAGTTTGCTGAGGTGTAAATTCACTTTCTCTTTCAGCGCATACCTCACACATAAAGTTGTCACTAGTTGATGAGAATCCCAGGCCACTTTTATCACCACAGGCTTTTTAGGACTCAAAGATACTATCCATAGTGACACGAGAATTGGACCACTCATTTGTAATCATTTTTAGATCAGTAATTTTAGCAACCAATTCATCATTTTGAACTTTAAGTATAAAGTTCTGTTCTGTTAGATAGGTGTTTTTTACAGTGAGAGGAGTCATGCTCTTTATTTGCTCCTTAAGGAGGGTGAGTTCAGATTTTAGAAGAGATTTCTCGGTCTTAAGCTGGAAAATTTCATCACATAATAGTGCTAAAGCTTCCTTCATATCACTAAATTGACTTATTACCTTTCCAGCTTCTTTGAACAATTTTTCTTGCTTTTCAATGTCCTCATCATGATTGATTATTGGAATTGGTTCAACTTGTGGTCTGATGTAGTTGCCTTTTCTGAGCTTTCTTCTTACGCTTAGATCACATCTAGCAAATAACAATCCACCATCACTTTGAGCTGGAGTAAGAAATCCTTGTTCAATAAGCTCGTTGATGGTTGGTCCTTTCTTCTTTTTCTTCTCTTGAAAACCTGCAGATTTCTTGATAGGTTTATTCAAGACATTCATATAAGGAACATCTTTGGAGTAGTCATCATCTGAATCATAAGCATCTACTTCATCATCCTTTGCCACCAAGCACACGAGTCCATCATCAGAATCTTCATCGCTTTCTTCCGAGTCTTTTTTAATCCATGTATTGCACTCAGTAGATGGAGATTCTTCTTCAGCAACCATTCCTTTATGACGATTGAATTTGTGAGTGTGGTTGCTCTTTTTCTGCATGTACTCGAACTTGGGAATTGGGCAGCTCGATGCAAAATGTCCTGGTTTCCTACAATTAAAACAAACAAGATCTTCTTTTCTTTTGGAATTGTAGACACCCCGCCTTGGACCTCTCACCCCGATTGCATACATAGTATTTTTATTTAACTTATTTTTGTTAATTTCTGCTACTTCGGTTAAGTTCCTAACTGATTCCGTTAGTTTTGGACTAAACTGCATAACAGATTAACTTTAGAGTCATTTCTGTCATTCTGTCTTTTCCGCCCGCGGCCGTTTCCGACACTGTTTGTGCGCGCGCGTCTCGCCCCTAAAGCGGGACTCGCGCGCCTCCCATTATGGCAGTAACGGATTGCACCTTATTTCCCTCCCTTTTCTTATTTACAACATCTCTTCTTGATCACAAAAGAGCCTCTTTTTACCTCCACATTCACCCCCCCTAGTTTTATAACCTCCAATCCCATTATTCTAGCCATTTCTTAAAAACAAAATATTTCTTTTTATTATTATTTGATTTTCTTTTATTTATCTCATTTATTATTTTATTTATCTTATTTTCTATTGGTCAATTCCATCTCACATGGATTGACCATTTTCCCTCCAACATTTCCCTCTCCTTTCTACCTATTAAAACCTCTCATTTCTACCTTAGAAAAGGACCTCAACTTTGATTTACAAACTACACTATACACAAATTCTCCCAACAAGAGTTCTTAACAACAAGACTCTACACAAATTGTTCTACAACAATTTCCCTACAACAACACCATTTTCAAATCCAAGTTTGAAGTCCTCTTTCTTAAGGTACTTTATTCTTCTTCTCTCATTTTACATGTCTTAGTAATGTATGCAATCCCCATCAATTGGGACATGACCAAATGATCACTTTACTACATTAAAGTTGGTTAAGGTTATCTCCCTACATTTTAATCTCTACTTTAATTTACCATTCTTTTCTTAATATATTATTCTTAGAATAGTTTGACATGTAATCTTTACCATTAAATAAATAAAACAATTCTCTTTTATTTTCCTCAACAAATCAATTCCCCACCTAGTCAACTTTGTGATTGCAAAAGGCTCGACAAGATATGGCACCATCAAAGGTTGTCTTGGGCTATCGGCATCATTCTCCAGCAGTGTGCATTTTTGGGTTCATAAAAAGAAGGCCCGTGGTAACCAAGACCCATCTGAGAACGAGCCCATCATAAAAGGGCACGAGGTTGCAAAAATAATCCCTAGCTAGTCAATTGGATTGGGCAGCAAATAGCAACAACATGTGTCTCAGTTTTCAAAGCTTCTGCAAGTATGTGCTTCTAAAGTACGCCGAAAGGCTTCCGAGAAATGGAGTAGCTCTTGACATGTTCTCTCATGTTTGTTCCCTCGCACGAGGATGAGTCACTCTTGCTTTGCTCAACAAATGGTGGCGCTCTTGTTGGTAGTGGTGCCCTAGGCACGTTCAATAAACGTTGTAATTGTTATCATTTATTTCATATCAATAAAGAGATGTTTTGATTATTATTGTTGTTCATGTTTACTTATAATAATATCTGTCCCTAGTACTTGTTAAGCGCTAGTATAAAGGCTAAATGATCATGGGATGATCATGTTAGATTTATGCATACTTGTTTGGAACAAGGTACTGGACATGACCCGCTGTATGAGATTTATGTCATGGTCTATGTCGTACATATATCTCATATTAGTTATGTCATTCGAATCCTTAGACATGAAGTTATTATAGTCTTCCACTTGATGAACATTATGTTTGACATATTCAAACGCTACCTTTAATCGGGTAGCTATAAAGGGTATGATTGGCATAATCGGATTCACGTAAGGAAGAGTAATAAGCTAAATGGATTTGTCCCTCTTTGGAGAGATGTCAAGCTTAGGCCTCTCGAAGGAATGATGTTGATGAAAATGTTCGGCCGGACTCAAATGAATTGATTAGATCATTGTCATTTGTATTATCAACATATTCGGAATCGAGAAAGTATTGAACAAAAACAAGTTGGCTTGTTGACCATGACTTGTGTTCAATGACATCGTGGACAAAGAGATTGTGTTATGTTCTAAAGGAATGCGAACTTGTATCTAGTTATACTATTTGGGTAGGTATGACGGTTTGCTAGAACCTAATCATATCTTATGGTTTCATGTTTGAACCCATTGCCAAATTAGTGTAATCCTAGAGGGTCACACACAATAGAACGAATCTTAAATAAGAACTATATTGGAATTTTGGAAACTATGGGAATCTGGACAAGTGTGCGACCGCACAAGATGGGTTGGGCGGCCGCACAGTTTGGGTCAAATAGTACCAGAACCTTCCAGATAGATGTGCGGCCGCACAGGTGGTTTTGGGCGGCCGCACACCATGTCGGGACTGGTTTCCTAATTTGTTTTGGAAAAGAATTTTGGACGGGTTTAGACATAAGTTTCCTATTTGAAAAAGGTCTAACTTGTATATAAACAGCCAAATTTGGGCCAGAACATATCATAGCTTTTATGCAAGTCTCAAAGAGTTTGAGAGAGGTTTTATTTTGTTCTAAGACATCCTAGATTGAAGAACAAAATAATACACAAATAAAATTCCATATAGTTCATATTAATTGTGAAAACGTGTTTCACAATATTGGTCTAGCAACCAAGATCAAGTGTTCTTGATATTCGTTCAAGGTGTGGATACCGCTAGAGGGTGAAGCTCGTCATCTTCAAAGTTCGTGTTCTTACTTGTACGTGATTAAAGCTTCAATTTCTCCACCAAGATCAAAGACCAAATTCAAAGTCATCAAGGGTTAGTTTTTCTAATATTCATATTGCAAGTATTTGATTTAATCATATGAATGGATCTATGGGCTTTGGGTTTCATAAATTTTAAATGCTATTTTCCGCTGCGCATGTTACTTGGAAACCCAACAGCCCTAGGGGCTATGTGACTCAAGAACAAGGGCTTCTTTTGCTTCATTTGACAATCAATAAGCCCTAGGGGCTATGCTCGAGAAAGATGTGTGAGACTATCCTCAAAAGTCTCTCAAAAGGAATGTCGAGAATCACCTTCTTGTCATGTATGCTCATACTTGTTCCCCCGATCAAGGATAGGCCCTTCTCGTTCCACTCCTAATCAATGGTGTCACTCTAGGGGCTACGATCAAGTTTTAAAGGCTCCCTCGGCAAGAAGAAATTCACTTCAGTGTCCCCAGCCAAGTCCATGTGCAACATTGGAAGCTTCCTCAATTCGGCACCAAAGGTCTCAAGGGGCTTCGCAATCTACAATCTTTTGGGCTACGTCATACAGTAATTCAAGCAAAGGGCAATATTGGGGCTTCGCGACCGACAATCTTTTGGGCAACAGTACCCGAGCAATGCAATTTGGGAGTAGTCTTATGGCTCCATGAAAGGGATCAAGCTTCAATGGTCCCTCAACACTTCCAGTCAAAAGGCCTATTGGTTTTAAATGAAGGCTCCGATGATATGAATGAATTTGATGATTCTTGTTAGAACTCACAGCGAGATTCTGAAGGAAGTCTTAGAGAAAAGGAAAAAGATTCAATATGCTAGACTCACCCGCTGAGTTATAGCGGGCAATGCCAATATGTTAACTCTATAAGCGGAGTTACGGCCAATCCCAATGTTTCTGCAAGTACTGCACCCCCTTCTCCAAGATCAAAAGCACAGGCTGCATCCGAAGATCCGCCGTCGGCTCAACTCAAGAAGACTCAAGCAAACATACCGTTCGAGACTTTATCACACCAAGACCTTATCATCTGCAACAACATCACCATCTCCCACGAGACGTCTCCCGAAGACTGTACTACATTTTCAACATGGACATTCCGCCATTTGGGTATCAACCACAAAAAGGGCCATCCATCTCCAAGCAAGAGCAAGAAGGAGATCGCCTTCAAGAGTTCTTCCCAATAGCACCATCTGCTGCCAACATAATGCTAAGCCGATTCCAAGAAATTTGAGGCTTCACACCGAAAGGTCTCCACATCCCGCCATCTACAACTTGATAAGCCCATGAAATTTGGGGCTTAGCAATCTCTCAAAGCTTGGTATCAATGATCTTCTCTTAGAGCTTGCTCACGTCAACAGCAAAACGCGATTTATTTGAAAAGGTCAAGAGTCGAGTCATCTTGGGGCTATGCAAGTCTCTCATAGTTTGGCATCAAAGGCATTCTAGAGGCTTTACAATCAGCAACCCCTTATCTCGGCATCGAATGTCTTTTGGAGCCCCATAACTGACACATCTCTTGGGGCTAGAAATCACTTTTCGTTGGACACAACGGCAACGACGACAGAATTTATGCAAGGCAATCCGGACTTCGATTGAACATGACTTGATCTTGGATTGGCTTTACAAACACACAATGGTTAAAATGGTTCACCCACGAACTAAAAAAAAAAAAAATCTTTTTCTCACGTGTGTGCATATTCCTTTTCTTTCTAATGAAAAAAAAATTATTTTCCTTTTTTATTTTCTTGCACAAAATTATGTATTTCCTTTTTTGCTTTGCTCCTAGCATTCTCCCCCAGCATTCTCCATCATCCTTGAACTACGCTGGTTTGATTCTCTTAAAGGGATACGTAGGAAGCCTTTTGGCACGACCAACCCATCATCCAGAATACCATCTCGCCAACACTCCATCAAAGGCAAGAACAATTCATCATCACCAACGTCATCATTCTCCAAAGCATGGACATCAAGGCATCCACCACCACAACACTAATCCATCCAACGGCAATGGTAAGTGAAGGTATGAACATCATTCATCTCAAGTAATCTACGCTTTCAAAAATCACCTCACATACAGAATCACTTTACTTCTCTCTCATACAAACTACCTTCAAATCACATCACACCACAAGCACAATTTCTGTCATAACTGCCATTTCACATCTCATACATGTCACAAGCACATATACCTGCAAGGCATACACTTAACAAGTACCACCACGAAGTCAACAGCATCCGCTACTCAAGGCACTTCATCCCAGCAGAAATGGTCCACAGCCAACCATGCCCGCATCCCCACGATAAAGTCAACAGCAACTGCAGCTCTAGACAGCAACTTGGTCCACGATGATCCCGCAATTAGCAAATGAATCCCGCATCAGCAAACGGATCCCGCATTCAGCAAACGGATCCCGCAATCAGCAAACGGATCCCGCATCAGCAAACGGATCCTGCATTCAGCAAACGGATCCCGCATTAGCAAATGGATCCCGCATTCAGCAAACGGATCCCGCCTCAGCAAACAGATCCCGCATTCAGTAAACGGATCCTGCATCAGCAAACGGATCCCGCTTCATCAAACGGATCCCGCATCAGCAAACGGATCCCGCTTCAGCAAACGGATCCCGCTTCAGCAAACGGATCCCGGTTCAGCAAACGGATCCCGCTTCAGCAAAACGGATCCCGCCATATCCTTTCTATATCAATAAAGCCGCTCACACAGGGAGCACACCCCTATCCTTCGCAAATTTCAAATTCATGCTTTATCGGTCTTTGTTTTCTCTTGTTGATGTCCTCGGCGGTTGTCTTTCTTTCGTCGACGCATTTTGCTTTGCAATCCACGTCGCCGAGGGGCTCTGTAGACACCCCACCTTAGACCGCTCACCCCGATTGCATACATAGTATTTTTATTTAACTTATTTTTGTTAATTTATGCTACTTCGGTTAAGTTCCTAATTGATTCCGTTGGTTTTGGACTAAACTGCATAACAGAATTAACTTTAGAGTCATTTCTGTCATTCTGTCGTTTCCACCCGCGGGCGCTTCCGACAGTGTTTGTGGGATGCGCGCGCGTCTCGCCCCTAAAGCGGGACTCGCGCGCCTCCCATTATGGCAGTAACGGATTGCACCTTATTTCCCTCCTTTTTTATTTACAACATCTCTCTTGATCACAAAAGAGCCTCTTTTTACCTCCACATTCATCCCCCCTAGTTTTATAACCTCCAATCCCATTATTATAGCAATTCTTAAAAACAAATATTTCTTTTTATTATTATTTGATTTTCTTTTATTTATCTCATTTTATTATTTTATTTATCTTATTTTCTATTGGTCATTCCATCTCACATGGATTGACCATTTCCCTCCAACCTTTCCCTCTCCTTTCTACCTATAAAAAACCTCTCATTTCTACCTTAGAAGAGGACCTCAACTTTGATTCACAAACTACACTATACACAAATTCTCCCAACAAGAGTTCTTAACAAACAAGACTCTACACAAATGTTCTACAAAAATTTCCCTACAACAACACCATTTCAAATCTAAGTTTGAAGTCCTCTTTCTTAAGGTACTTTATTCTTCTTCTCTCATTTACATGTCTTCGTTAGTGTATGTATTCAACCCCATCAATTGGGACATGACCAAATGATCACTTTACTACATTAAAGTTGGTTAAGGTTATCTCCCTACATTTTAATCTCTACTTTAATTTACCATTCTTTTCTTAATATAATTCTTAGAATATTTTGACATGTAATCTTTACTATTAAATAAATAAAACAATTCTCTTTTATTTCCTTTTTAAATTTTCCCTTTTTTCCATTGTAATTGTTAGCACTTATTACATTAATAATTGAAGGACTTTTCTTTTTTAGTATTAGAACACCAAAAGTAGCAAGACCCGCATAAGCGGGGCGGAGTGGGTGTTTAAGTACTTCCCACTCCGTCACCTAACCCCGAAGCCCTCATCTCAAGAATCTTTGGTTTCGTAATCAATAAAAAGGCTATTTTCTTAGGTTTTCTCGCGTTCCTCTAAAACGTGGGTGGCGACTCTAAAATCAATTAGACATCTAGGTAATTCACGCGCTCTAGCCAAGCCGTGGTCCCCC